>JAWNPC010000481.1:2287500-2370000 GCA_035045365.1 Drosophila leonis | reverse complement strand
GGTTTCGCTCTTAATTCAATTACTTCGAAATACGCTTCTTTATAGAACTGTTAATAATGGAATGAGTGAGACTGGCCAAAGCATTTGCACATTAGCAAAACGTTAACCAACAAATGGCGTTATTTAACCCTTAGCGTGCACTTGGGCTTATTTTGCTCCCATTTCATTTAAAGCATATGCAGCTGTGTTCATAAAAATAGTAGTGCGAGTGAAATGTTGAACAGCAAAATTTGATGATTATCATAATATTTTAAAAACAATTTGAAACGAGTATTCAGATTAGCATATATGTATATTTATATTTTTATTTATTTTTATATATAGTACATATATATAAAATATTATATTTATCAGAAAATTTTGCTGTCCAGCATTTCAGCCGCACTACTATTTTTAAGACCACAGCTGTAGGCATAGTATCGTATAGGAATATAACATTCAGAATATTGTACATTATATATATACATGTGTGTATATATTTTATATATCTCTTCTCTTCCACAATTGTCATTTCTATTCCTTCGCTTGGTTTCTTTTCTGCAAGACAAAATTCTAATGTCTCTTTTTATCTCACGTCGATTTTTCTCTGCTTTGCAGCTATTCACAAATTCCAATCCCTCCAGAAGCTCTAATTGCCTTGCTTTTCTCTTCAACTCAGCAATCATCCGTAGTATTAATGCCTTGCACTTTCTCCTCTAGTCTCCAGTCGTTCTTTCTCTTTCTCCTCCTCTAGTCTCTAGTCTCTCTTTCTCGTCTAGTCTTCCTTTTGTCACTCTTTCTCCTCTAGTTTCTCTTTCTCCTTCTTCTCTAGTCTCTAGTCTCGCTTTGTTTTTCGTCTAGTCTCTGTTTCTCTTTCTCTAGTCTTTAGTCTCTCTTTCTGTTTCTCCTCTAGTCTCTAGTCTCTCTTTCTCTTTTTCCTCTAGTCGTTAGTCGGTCTTTCTCCTCTATTCTCTCGTCTCTCTTTCTCATTCTCCTCTAGTCTCTCGTCTCTCTTTCTCCTTCTCCTCTAGCCTCTCGTCTCTCTTTCTGTTTCTCCTCTAGTCTCTAGTCTCTAGTCTCTAGTCTCTACTCTCTTTCTCTTTCTCATCAAATCTAATACCCTTTCTCTTTTCCTCCATAGAGGGACAGACAACGTCGTTGGCATCCACTGCTGCTTGCGCTGTGATGCATCGGCGGCCTTTGTGATGCCCTACATGCCGCACGATCGCTTCCACGACTTCTACACGAAGATGGAGGTGCCGGAGATTCGTCTGTATATGCGCAATCTGCTGTTGGCCTTGCGTCATGTGCACAAGTTCAAAATCATCCATCGCGATGTGAAGCCCAGTAATTTTTTGTACAATCGTCGCCAGGGCCAGTTTCTGCTCGTTGACTTTGGGCTGGCACAGCACGTCAATCAACCTGCCGGAGGAGCAGGAGCAGCTGCAGTAGCCAGTCAACAACAACAGCAGCAGCAGCAACAACTGGCAGCCAACATCAAGCGTCCGCGCGAACGTGAGCCACATCAGCAGCAACAACAACAGCAGCAGCATCAGCAGCAGGTGTCAACAACATCTACAGCATCCTCGGATGCAACGATCGGTGGCGGTGTGAAGCGCATGCGACTGATTGAGGAGACAAACACCAGCAGCTGGAGCAAGATGCCGCTCAAGCCTGTCAACGAAATAGCTCAGACCGCCAAGGCTGCCGGAGAACTGATGCTCAACGATGGCAAACCGAGTTTGCCAGGGATGAGCGAAGCGGCAGCAGCGGCGGTGGCACCGACAGCCATCATCAGCATACAGCAGCAACAGGTGTCCGGAGCTCAGTCACAGCTGGTGCAGCAGCAGCACCCGCAGGAGCCACCAATTACACCCGCTGGCAGCGCCACTGGGGCCAAATACAATACGAATCGCTCAGCGGGCGGCGGTGGCAACAATTCGAAATGTTTTTGCTTTGCCAATCCCTCCGTTTGCATCAATTGCCTAACGAAGAAGGAGGTGCATGCCTCGAGAGCCGGCACACCGGGCTATCGCCCGCCGGAGGTGCTGCTCAAGTATGCGGATCAAACGACAGCTGTCGATGTGTGGGCCGCGGGCGTCATCTTTCTGTCCATTTTGTCGGCTGTCTATCCGTTCTTCAAGGCGCCCAATGACTATGTTGCTCTGGCCGAGATAGTCACCATCTTTGGGGATCGGGCCATACGCAAGACGGCTCTGGCACTGGAGCGCATGGTCACCCTCAGTCAGCGCTCGAAGCCATTGAATTTGCGCAAGCTCTGCCTGCGCTTTCGCAATCGTGTGATCTTCAGCGACCAGGAGATGGTGCGCAAACACGAGTCGCCCGAGGGCCGGATCGAAGTGTGCAAGAACTGTGATCAATATTTCTTCAATTGCCTCTGCGAGGACAGCGTCTACGTGACTGAGCCACTGGAGCCATACGAATGCTTTCCTGCGAGCGCCTACGATCTGCTTGGCCGTTTGCTCGAAATCAATCCCCATAAGCGTATTACCGCCGAGCAGGCGCTCAATCATCCATTCTTTACCATGGAGCAGATGATGGCGCCTCTGCCGGCTGCACCTGTATCGCCTGTATCGCTTGCTCCACCTGCTGCCGTTGCTCCTGCTTCCGCTCCCGCTACCGCTCCAGCGGCACCATCGCCCAAGGCTGCCGGCGGCAAGCAACAGATGCGCAGGCGCGCTACCAAAAACGGGACGCCACAAAATGTTGCGTCCAATCCTGAGCAGCTGCAACCAACTCTAAACAAACTGTGAAAACTAGTCGAAACACAACCCGTTTATACAAACTCCTCTAGAACTTATGATATAGATATATAACTATTTTTTTTTTTGCAAAGAAAGCCAGTGGCAAACATACTCGTATATATACATACATATATGTATTTATATACACACACGCATGGGCGCCCCCACACACCCACACACACCTTTGCTACGTACAGAACAATTCAACACTCACATCCATATGGCGCCCTGTAAACACACACACACACACACACACTGCCCCAGTTATCATCCTGGTTCCATGCATATCATCCATATACACAGAGGATTACAAAGAAAACAAAAGAACACAAAAGCAACAAAGCAAAATAAAACATAAAAACTCAAATTAGTCGCCCAACAATGGTCGCAAAACTTAAAACAAACAAACAGAATTATTTACACATGAAAAACAACAATAGAAATTACATACCTCAGCATTAAGCGTTCGTCATTATATATACTCAACATCCGAATCAAAATCCGTTCGCTTTCGGCTAAAACCAATTTTATGTACACCAAAAAATACATACATTAAATTTTACACTAAATATATTAATAATAAAAAACTTGTTTTTTTTTAAACCAATCAAACCAAATGGACAAAATAGTTTATAAAACTGCAAATTTAGTACTTAATAATAAAAAGAGAAAAAAAGAAAAGCAGCGGCGAGCTCTGCTCTAATATTTATATATTGTAGAAATTGTAAATTGTTAAATATTATTCGAATAGTTCTTAGTTTGTATATAGTATTATTATAGCATGTGTACATAGTATATGCATAAGCAGTTCAGCTCTACAGAGAACAAATATATTTATACCGTACAATTTGTATAGAAGGAATGAAAATTCATTTATTTTTTATTTAAGCCTTCTTTTTGTGCCCATGGACAGTCGGAGCTGGACGTGAACCACACTAATTCCCAATTTCGCAGTGGCTGCCGCCCTGGTTTGATCCCTGCTTCAAGAAACAATCGATAAAGGAAGCTCAAAAGCACAATCTGTGCTGACTTGCAGCCCTGGCTTAAAGCCTGCACCGATTTCCTTACTTAAAAGCAGCAGAGAAAAGTAAACGGAATTCAATGTCAAATAAGTTCCCGGAAATTCTCATTTTAAATTGTCCCTTTGAGAATATTTCTAAACAATTTTTTTCTTAGGTTGGCACAACTGTCAGCCACTATTCTGTGAATTTTGATTGATATGTGTCATTTAGTTTGGTTACGGCGTCATTAGGAACAAGTCAACCTTTTGTGTGCGTTGCGAGTTTCACTATGGATAAAAATATCGAACAAAGAGTTTGTGTGAAATTTTGTGTTTCAAACGGAATTTCTTGTGCCAAAACGTTGGAAATGTTGAAAAAAACATTTGGTGACTCAACCATGTCGAAAACTCAAGTTTACGATTGGTATAAATCGTTCAAAGAGGGGCGAGCAGAAGTGCACGATTTACCACGTTCAGGACGACCTTCGACCACTTCAACTGAAGAAAACGTCAACAAAATAAAGGAAATGGTGCTCGAAAATCGTCATTATAGTTTGCGAGAGATGGCTCTAAACATGAACATGTCTCATGAGACCGCTCGTCATATTTTGGTTGATGTTTTGGGTATGCGGAAAGTCGCAGCGCGATTGGTGCCGGAAGATCTGAATTTTCTTCAAAAAGTGAATCGCAGCAAGGTGGCTGAAGACATGCTTGAACGCGTAAATTCCGATCCAACGTTCATCGAACGCATCATAACTGGTGACGAGACATGGCTTTTCGAGTACGATATGCCAACAAGTCAACAATCATCGGAACGGCGCACCAAAAATGAGCCGAAACCGAAAAAACCGCGCCAAAGCAAATCGGAAATCAAGCTGATGCTGACCGTTTTCTTCGATATTCGTGGTGTTGTTCATTCGGAATTCTTACCGGAGGGCCAAACCGTCAATAAAGAATATTATCTTGGCGTTATGAGGCGTTTGAGAGAGAATGTTCGTCGCAAAAGACCAGATTTGTGGCGGAACAACAGTTGGATTTTGCACCACGGTAATGCACCAGCGCACAAAGCGATCATTGTGAACGAGTTTCTGAACAAAAATGCAACAAATGTCATCGAACAACCACCGTACTCTCCAGATATGGCCCCGTGTGACTTTTTCCTGTTTCCAAAGCTCAAATTACCACTTCGTGGAACCCGTTTTGAGAGCATTGAAGACATCAAAACTAATTCGCAACGAGAACTGATGGCCATCCCGGAATATAGCTTTAAAAAGTGTTTCGATGATTGGATTGTTCGTTGGAAGAAGTGTATTGCCTCAGAAGGGGCCTATTTTGAAGGAGATATAATAAATTTAGATGATTGACAAGTTGTTTGTTATATACATATATATATATATAATTTTTCAATTTAAAAAAAAAAAGTAGATAAAAGAATTAGTTATTTATGTATCGAACTAGTAGTAGATCCTTAAACGTCTCGATTCTTCCCCATTGGTTCAAGCCTCCATTTTCTTGGCTCTCTTTCGCGTCACTCTCACGGGCTTTGTGGACTCTTCCTCTTCCATGGCATTGCTGTCGTCGAGCTTCTCCTCGACTTCGATGCGTTTGCCAGCCTTGACCTCCTCCTTGCTGGGCTGTGTCGCAATGACACGCTTCTTGGCCTGCTTGAAGCTGCCGCGGCCAGCCGCCCGTTCCGACTCCTCAATGCTGTATGGCTCCGTTTCGAGTGCCTTGAGACGACGCTTGTGCACTTTGGTGCGAAAGTGCGTCTGCATGGATCTGTCGTCGATGAAGTACTTGGCACAGTGCACGCAGTAGAACTGGGCAAAGCCCGGCTTGTCCAGGTCGACGTTCTGGTTAATCAGCTCGCCGCTGCGTGTGCGCATATCGTCGTCGATCTGGTCAAGATCTCTGCGACGGTTTCGCACACGCCAGCGACGCTGCAGATGCGTATCGCCGTAGTGCATCTTCTTGCGCTTCTGTACCATACCCATCTTAAGGCGCTTGTGATATAAACACTTGACGAAAACAAAAGAAATAAGCGAATCTGCGTTGCTTGTTGCAAATGTCGGCTGCACGTGGTATTTGTTTTGATCTGGTGTACAGAGCAGTGCAGTGCAGCAGCGGCTTCAAAAGTTATACGCTATAAATATATACACAGAAAATAAGATTTTATAGACGTGCGCAGCTAATTTATTTACACACCTTGTTTAATAAGCAACGTTTTTGCTTTTATTTTTCTTTATTTACTGCGTATAAATAATTGTGAAACTAAATCTTGTAGGTACACACTTGATGGCGGCTTATGTGTGTGCCAGTGTGTACACACTAACTGACTGACTGAGTAAACTTAACAGCTGTGTACACACTTCACAGCTGTTTTTATATTCACTTAATAATTGTGATGTAATATTGCTTGACATTTCAAATACATTCACATTTCATAAATGCTTGCAAGCAACTTGAATATTTTCTGTTTTCTTACGTTCATTCATACCTATTCGATATTTCAAAGTAAAAGAAAGGAAATAAAAGTACTCGATTGCAGACAACTATCGGTTAGTGGATCGAAAAGCTCAACAATCGTTTTCCCACTGCTGGTGCCGTGAAGAAGGCGAAACTTTAATCGTGCGAACAAGTTGTCTGCGGGCGGACGTGCGCATTTTTTGGTTGTTTATTTTTTATTCAACACCAATACGGCAAAAAGAAGTAAATATTAAAAGTATTATTAAATAAACAATAACTCAATTACAATCTAATAATGCAATAAAGTAGTGTTAAGCCATTATCGCACCGCACACACCACCAAACGGAAACATGTTTGTTTGATATGTGATTAAATAACGCTGTCAGTGCGGTTTCTTACTATAACGTTCAATCTTTTTTGTTTTTTGTTTTTTGTTATGTATGTTTGTGCATTCAATGAATAAAGTGCTGGAAATATTCGCATTATTGTTATGCTAATGGAATCGCCAACTGCGGTCAGTCGACGTCGCCGTTGTCGTTGTCAACGATGATTTTGATTGTTCAATTATGCCGTTATGAACAGCTGTTCTGATTGTGCATCGCTCTCGCCGATGTTGCAAGCACGGACGGCATGCGAAATGTTAAACGATAATTTGACTGCGATAAATACGACTGACTACATACATATATAATTGCGTGTTTGTCGTGTGTGTGTGTGTGTGTGTGTGTGTGTGTGTGCGTGTGTGTGTGCGTGCAGGCTTATTCAAACAGTGATTACACTCCCGAAAAAAAGAGAAAAATAATAACATGTATCGTTTAATTATTACCGATTTCTGTTTCAGCTTTGCACATTCCGTTGATTTTTTTTATATACCGGCTTATACTTGTTTGCATTTGTATTTGCAATTGTTGGCGCAGCCGTCAAGTGTAGTGCAGTAAGTACAATTATTTATTTATATATATATATATATATATATGTATTTATACAATAACATAATGTAATTGTTGCTGTAGTTGACTTTAGTACATACATACATACATACAGACTTATCAACAAATAAAAGAACGTGCGGTGTCAGTTTATCAGTGACTGCAGCTCCATTCGTTAATCAGCCTTTAACAGTTATATGCATACACACACACGCACACACATTGACACCAGTCACGTGCGTGTGTGTGTGTGTGACTGTTGGTATTTAAATCCGTTTTTTTGTATCTTTTTGTGTTTTGTTGCTTTGTGATCGATTTCGAATTTAGATCGCATCGTGCAATATTTGCAATTGTCTCGCAACTTGAATGTAGCGCGCGCTGTGACGTAACAGCACACACACACACAGTAAGCGAACTTACTCTCTGCATTACTGCCACCTCCTCAGCTGCACAGCTGTGTGCGTGTGTGTTTGTACGTGAACGCACTAACTAACACAGGCAGCAAGCACAGTCTTCCCCCTGTCAGCTGTCAAAGAGTTGCTCTCTCTCTCGCTTGCTCTCTGCAGCGCTCGCTCACGCTGCTTAAAATTTGAGCATGCAAAGCGTTTGAAAGTGCTTCCCATGCGATGCACAATAGATTAAATGGCGAGAACTCTTAGTTTAGCTAGAAATGATAAATAAATACCTGGATAAATATAGAAGAATTATGAATTCTTTTATATTTATATTTATTGCAAATATACATATATGCAAATACAGACAATAGCTATGAGCATAATGCTGCGAGTTGCTAACGAAGTCGCTAATGTGTCCAGCTGAAAGCGAAAGTCTTTTGTGCGCAGAAGTGAGACAGCAACAGCAACAACAGCAACGGTAAATCGAATGTCCGTTAGCCTTTTGCCATTTAGCTGATCTTTGATATTGCGCAATGGCGCGAAAGGTAAATGGCAAATTTACCAGTTTGTAAATAGTTAAAATTATTATTATTTTTATTATTATGAATTATGAATTATGAATTATGAATTAAGTAGCAAAAGTAATTAGTAATTATTATTATTCATTTTATTTTGTAGTTTTTGGTCGACTCTTTTTTGTTTTTCTAGTCCTTCAAATCTTGGTTAGCAAAACAATCTCATTTTTCGATATTAATTATTATTATTTTTCTCGATCTGTCGCTTTTGTTGTTTATTATTGGGCAAACATAGTTACGAAAGAAAATGTGGATTGATAGTCAAACAGCGACTGCAAACGAGTCGACAATAGATTTTGGTAATGATAAGGAAAATGATGTGCCGATAGAGATGGTCAATGGTGCCATGGCTGCCGTAATGGAGTCGAAGAGAGTCAACAAGTCCTCGGTGCTGGATCCGTTCAATGTACCGCACGATGAGAATGTGAAGGCCGAGGAGCAGAAGGGCATCATTGAGCTCCATTGCTTTGCCAATTCGTTTGCAAAGGAGATGGATAGCCAGACGACGGTGTTTTTGCTCGCTCTCCAATCGATATTCGGGCAACAACTGCCGGAGATGCCCCCCAACTATATAGCCCGACTGCTCTTCGATCCCACGCACAAGACGATTGCATTGGTTAAGAGGGGCCAGGCAATTGGTGGGATCTGTTTTCGTTGCTTTGCAACTCAAGGATTCGTTGAGATTGTGTTCTGTGCGATCATCAGGCCGGAGCAGGTGAAGGGCTATGGCAACCATTTGATGAATCACTTGAAGGACTACGTCCTGCGCAAGGGCATTCAGCATCTGCTGACCTATGCCGATTGCAATGCCGTTGGCTTTTTCAAGAAGCAGGGCTTCTCGAACACCGTGCGCCTGGCAAGGCCCATCTACGCTGGGTATATCAAGGAGTACCAACAAGCCACTCTAATGCACTGCGAGCTCCATCCGAGCATTGTGAACACCCAATTCACATCGATCGTACGTAAGCAAAGCGACATCCTTAAGGAATTGATTGGGGTGCGGCAGAAGGAGATGGAAAAAGTGCGACCCGGCTTGACGTGCTTCCAGCAGGGCATCGGCTCCATACCGATCGCAGCGATACCGGGCCTCAGAGAGGTCGGCTGGACACCAACAACATTGCCAACACCTATCGATGAACCATCGAATGCCGGCAATCTTAAGATCCTCTTCGAAACGGTGCTGAAATCGGTGCGAGCTCATTCCTCCGCCTGGCCCTTTCTCTATCCCGTCAATGCCGCAGATGTGCCCAACTACTATGTGCATATCAAGTATCCGATGGATCTGAAGACGGTGGGTGAGCGCCTCGAGCGTGGCTACTATAAGACGCGTCGCCTCTTCATGGCCGACATGGCGCGCATCTTTGCCAATTGCCGCGACTTCAACTCACCCATCACCGACTACTACCACTGCGCCAACACTCTCGAGCGCTATTTCATGAACAAGATGCGTCAGCTCGGGCTCCTGGACAAGTAAAACACTTGCCGCGATCGCTGATGATGCTGTCAAGAATGAATCACAAATTCATTTACTTTCAATTCCAATTACCATCTAACACTCAACTGTTAGTCACAGCCGAGACTCTTGTAAAACACAGACTCATACTCAAAGAAGAAGAAGAAGAAGATAAAGAAGAAGAAGAAGAAGAACAACAACAACAAGAACAAGAACAAGAACAAGAACAACAAGAAGAAGAAGACGAAGACGAAGAAGAAGATAAAGAAGAAGACGAAGATGAAGAAGACGAAAAAGAAGAAGAAGAACAACAACAAGAAGAAGAAGACGAAGACGAAGAAGAAGAAGATAAAGAAGAAGAAGAAGAATCAAAAGAAGAAGAAGATAAAGAAGAAGAAGATAAAGAAGAAGAAGGAGAAGAAGCAGAAGAAGGACAAGAAGCAGAAGAAGAAGAAGCGAAAGAAGAAGAAGAAGGAGAAGCAGAAACAGAAAAAGATGAAGAAAGACTAACACATTTATTGATATTAGTTTAAGTTTGTTTTTAGTTGACCAAATGTCTTGGTGAGAGGCAATAAACCAAAGAGAGAAGCAAAGAAAGCTCGACAAATAATGAAGTATTTTTTAAAAAATATTTATATTCTGTGAATATAACTTTGATCTATTTACATACATTTATATATGTCTTACTTACTTGAAAGCTTTGTTTTTGTTTTTATTTTTTTAATTTGTTTATTAAATCTCAAATTGATATATACATACATATATATTATTTATATATATGTCTAATAAAGCAAAGAAAACGTACAAATATTAACAAATTGTTAAAGAAATACATTTAAGTTTTGCTTTTTAATTTGTTTGTGATTTTCTGTGAATATACTAAGTTATCGTTGCAGTAAGTAAAATATTTGGGAAAGAATTAACATTTAAAACATTTAAAAAAAATTAAATTTAATGAAATATATAACGAAAAGATATATAACTGTTAAAAGTTGTTGCTGGAACTACAAAATATGAATAGCATTTATAGATATGTGATATGTAGATATATGAATATGGATATGTTATATTTTAAATATATATACTACTATATTATAAATCTATATGCACTACTATTTTAATGAGCGCAGCTGTATGTGTTCATAAAAATAGTAGTGCACAAAGCTCTAACTGTTCATAAAAATAGTAGTGCAACTGAAATGTTGGACATCAAAATTTTAGCATAAACATAATATTTTGAAAGCAATTTGATAATTAATACTCGTTTCACATTGTTTTCAAAATATTATGTTTATCACACACAGTTTGCACTACTATTTTCATGAACACAGCTGTATATGTATGAATATACATGTCTTATACTATAAATATTTATACTACATATCTACTTTACATAAGTAATGCATCAATTATATTATCAAACATATGCCATTATAGATATATGTATAAATATCTGCCAAATATCCCCTTAGTAATTCCAAGTAAATCCCGCTCTCTCAGCTGCTCTTAGCCTACTTCAAATAGTGTGCATGAGATGTTTTTGGAACATATGAAGCCTAGTTTTAAGATATTATTTTGAAATAACTCTTCGAGCTGGTATCAAATACAACAATTGTGGCCAGCAGGCCGCCAACCCGTTGGGCCAGTTAAGCAGAGCTCTGGCTCAACTGGCATCAAGGTGAACCTCTATTTGGCTCTCTCGAATTGGAATGAGCAAGCATACATAATGCCGTTAAGGGCCATAAGTGATGGACATTTATATATACTCATATATAGTATATATATATTCTTGAATATGGTGGGGTCAGTGTAGAGGGAGAAAGAGAGAAGGAATGTGGTTTACCGTTTGGATTTACTTTCAAATCATGAGCGCTTTTTGCACTTGTTTTTTGGCTTATCTTTGTTCAAAAAAAAAGAAAGAACAATGCATAAAAAACAAATAGCAGCTGGTTTTTATATTGTTTTTATTGCGGTTGCTTTGTTAACGAATTACATGCCATAGTCATTCAGTATATATATATATATATATATATATATATATATTCATACATGATTCTTAAGATGATTTCGAATGGCTTGGACAAATGGACAAAGTGAATAACAAATGTTGTGACTGTGATTGGCAACTAGTTTATACACATATATATTATAGGCTATACCCTGCAAGTAGGGTATATTAGTTGAATAGCTGTTTCGCCAGCAACAATTGCCAATTGCAATTTCAGTTAGCTTCAACTTTTTAACAGAGTTAGTTCAAGGACTATGCACATATCTATAGAAACTATCGATGCTTCATGCACATATATAAACTATCGATAGCTTGCTAGCGGAGAGTTCATGCACATATCTAAACTATCGATAGTTTGCTATTGATACACTGAGATTTTGGCTGTAAAGTCTAAGTCATACAGGGTATACAATAGTCGTGCCAGTCGAAGCACATGCAAAACCTTTTCTAGTTGGCTCCATTTGAATTCTTTCTGATCTTAGCCCGGATACGGACGGAGACGGCGTCACGTGACTGAGTCACACAGCCGACGCAGCGGGCAGGGGGCAGACGTGGAGCGAACGCCGATTATTCTGCGCATTCGCTTTGGTATTTCCATGTTTGATTTTAACAAGTCTAATTGCAAAAGCGAAAAGAGATATTTCATATAAAGTAGCTGGAAAAACCGGATTCTCGAAACTGGGGCTAACTAAAGCCAGATACGGCGACGGCATGAGAAAGAAAAGTAGGTAATTCCTAAAAACTTATAATAAGGTAATTTCAGAGATGAATGTTAAGAGAGAGAGAGAGAGAGAGAGATAGAGATTGCTTATCGCATAAAGTAAAGGAATTTGAGAGAGAGAGAGACTGAGGCTGATCGAGGGAGAGCGGTGATACGTCAGACTAAATGGTAATTCCCATAGCTCAAAGCTATTATAAATAACTAAATGACTTTTAAAAAGTGCCAATTCAGTTACAGTGAAAGCTCTCTAAAGTGTACGCCCCTGCTTAAAGCAGCTGCTGTAACAGTATAAATGCATTATTACAAATGATAAATCCGTTCATTATACAGATGATTCACTGTAGATGTGCCCACTATATAAGATATTAACATACATATGTATATATGCATATGTATATGGTACCCACTTTCCATAATCTGTCTGATATTTGTAGCGTTAATTGCCTTTAGCCTTTCCCTCTATAAAACTAGGAGGGAAGAAAGATAAAAAGCCAAATATGAAATACTCTTTATATAAAGATATATATGATTGCTACTGTAGAATTCTGCTGATATAGTAAAGCAGAAAATCAATCAGAAATATATAGCTATATAGTGAAAACTTTATTCTTAAGTGTAGCTCTAACAACTGTTGTTGTTGCTGCTGATCAGCTTAATACATCCATAAGTAGACTAATAAGGTATCAGCTAGACCAGTCATCAGCTAACCACGTTCATCAACTCTTTAACACTAAATGCATCAGGCAGAACTCATCCACGCCATTTATCTCAGTCATCACTCAACTCCTCTAACTATTCAATCAAATACTCAACTCACCGCCACAGTAATCACACCATTGTTGTTAAGCTCCAATGCATTTTAATACTTTACTCAAATCAAATCTGTCATACAAAGCTGTCTTCATGAAAATAGTAGTGTTCATGAAAATAGTAGTGCTCATGAAAATAGTAGTGCTCATAAAAATAGTAGTGTTAGAGTGTTCAGTATGAAAATAGTAGTTAGTTATCTGAGGGTAGTATTTACATCGACAGCTGTGTTCATAAAAATAGTAGTGCGATTGAAATGTTAAACTATACATAAGTTAGTAATAAATAAAATATTTGGAAACTAATTTGAAACGAATATATTATGATAAACATATTTTTTAAAAATCAATTTAGATGTTTTTTGTTACATTGACTTGATGTTTCGTGTACTGTAGCACTACTATTTTCATGAACTGCATATACACCATATTTCATATGCATCACATATTCCATGCACTAAGTGGAATACCCTGCAGCAAGGGTATACCAAAACAGAAGCAGAAACAGCAACAGCAACAGAAACCACAGACAATCGAAACACACCAAATGCAGCCTTATCATTCATTTGCACTGATATGCGCACATGTGTGTGTGTGTGTTCGGTCACAAACCACAAACAAACAGCAAAACAAGTGTAATGCCTCAATCTGAAATTCTTTTTTACCACTGCAGTTGCCCCCGTTTCAAATACAAAATAAAATAAAACAAAAAAAAAAAAAACATTGCAAAATAAATATACAAAGTTGATGCGACGAGGCGCGACCATTGCGGTTAAGTGTGATAAAGAGTGATATGGAATATTATGATGTTACTATATACTATATATGGCATGTACTATATATCATATGCTCAAGGGGAGAGCACGACGCGACGCGTCGCTTGAGTTTGATTAGTCGAGCAAGTGCAGTGCAACGATTTGAAACAAAACAGTAAAAACGAAAGTTAAAGTGATTTTTTAAATTTTTTTTTTTTTTGCCAAAGGACTAACTTGGTTGTATGTTATCGATAACTGGCTGAGTGATCCTTTAGTGTGTTACGAAATAGCTGCAGAGGTGTAGCATAAAGCAGAGTGAAAGAAATGTATTGTATATAGCCACAGCGACTTGAGTCGCTTTGAGCAATGTTTACTCTGTTTGCTCTACTTAACTGCCAGCCTCAGCACTCGATAATTATCAGTTGTGTTATCGAACAAGACAATTAAACTTGTTTTGCAGCAGAGTGGGTAACAAGGCAATACTTCCTGCAACCTATCTTATGAGATATGCTGAATACTCTGTAAATACTACTCTGTATGCAAATGCCAAGGGAGTATATAGGTTTTGTATATTCCACATACAATTCAAATTGTCTGGCTATGGCAATTAGCTCTACTCTTTGCTCTCTGTTAAGATCTTAAACCGGTTGAAGTGATGTATATGAAGCTATGTTTGTCTATATATGTATAAGTATACATCAGGAACAATCTCAACTTGCATTGTAGACTTTACAGAGTCAGAATCTATTCAACTTCAGCTGTTTGAGATATATTCAAGTTAAAGCGTGACAAAAGGATATGAAAACAAGTAAATCATAGATCCTGCAACATCAAGTTCAAGTTATGCTATTGCTTAGTATTACTACTATTTCAATGCTCCAAAAACCTGAATATTTATCTTCGAGATATCGTTTACTGGTGTTCTAGCTGATATATTGCTGATATAGCTGCCCTATCCTCCTCCTACATACACCTTATCTCTCTCTCACTTCTGCTAACGTTTCACACTCTCTCACTCCCTTTATTTCTCTCTCTCTCTCTCCCTCACACACACACTACAGCTAATATTCCACACACTCTCTCTCTCGCTCTTTGTGTCTCTCTCACTACAGCTAATGTGCCTCACTTTCTCGCTCTTTCCTTTCTCTCTCTTACCAATGTTCTCTCTCTCTCTCTATCTCTCTCTCTTACTACATCCAATGTTCCTCTCTCTCTCTCTCTCTGGGTCTTTGTTTCTCTCCCATTTCAGCTAATGCTCCACACTCTCTCACTCCCTTTCTTTCTCTCTCTATCTCTCTCTCTCTCTCCCTCTTACTCACTACAGCTAATGTACCTCTCTCTCTCCCTCTCTCTTTCTCTCTCTATCTATCTCTCTCTTACTACAGCTAATGTTCCTCTCTCTCTCTCACTCTTTCTCACTCCATCTTTCGCTCTATCTATCTCCCTCTCTTACTACAGCTAATGTTCCTCTCTCTCTTCCTCTCTCTCTCTTTCAACATAATATCTCACTGACCTCTCCCAGTTGCAGATTCCAATTCACCAATTACTATAAATTGCAGCAAATCGTTTCAATTTCTAGCCCAACTTAAAGCCGGCAGCATTACTCAACTGCGCCACGCACTCTTTCGCTCTTTCTCTGCTTGCCTTCCGCTCTCGCCCTCGCCCTCGCTCTGGCTCGCGCCTTAATCCAGCTTCCCTAGGCACGCATAGTTACGCGGAGATATTTCAATTCATTTGAGTGAATGCCACAGGAATTTCTGACCTTTGTCTGTGTGGCGCGCAAATGGGGCGTGTCTGTGGCGTGAGGGGGGGCAACTTTCTAAGCTCATTTGAAATGAACAGCGGGTGAAAGGTGGCAGTAAACAAGCAGACAATATATGTATGTATGTAGATATCTATCGATTGTGTTTTTTGGACAGCTGCTGCGTCATTTGATTGCTGGAAGTGAATGAATTACTTTCTAGCTGGCAATAAACCAATTGATTGAACGACGGGTGATCGCACACATAGCCCAGATTCCTAATTGTGCGATGCGAAAATGGAATAAAGGTGGGGAGGTCGCTTGGTAAAGTAACAGTAAATGAAGTTGAATCGAAACTACATACATAGATGAATTCCTGAGAAGAACTTTAACTGTCTGAGTTAGCTCTGTTCATATCTCTTGAGTTAGCTGAACATCGATAAATATCGATAACGAAATCAATATATGAGTTACACATATCAAAGTGAAGTTCACGTGGCATCAGTTTAAAGCTCTTCAAACCTTCGTTACATTTATATTGATAACTATCAAAATATCGATTAGAGTAGCTTGTATTGCTATAGCTAACCAATTTAGTATATATCGAAATTACCAAACTTGAGAGTATTACAATATATAGCTCATTTGGCAATATCTGAAAGTTGCATATGATTATTGGAATATGAGTCAAGTCAAGGCTCTGCTTAGCTGCACAGGGTATGCTGGGCAGTCGAGCATGCTCGCTCATCGTATATGCGTTAACTCAATTTTCGTATTACCTTTGACTTTCGCCGCAGTTCAATAAACCCTACAGATCGAACAGAGCAATAGAACCAGCTGGCAAAAATGGACCCACACGCACACCACAGCGCACCCACTGTCGGTGAGTAGATTCCCTGGTTACGTGGCAGAGATCGTGGCTATATAACATATATAACATATTCGTGTCTAATGCGTGTTAGAACTGCTAGATCATTCCATGCACGGCCACGATCATGCGAACATGCATCACGATCACGACCATATGGGACTGGATGCTGCCACCACACTGACGCCGCCTCTGGCGACGACTCTCGGCGATCTGTCGATGGGCATGCATGCGGGTCATCATCATGGTGGCGGCGGTGGCACCGGCACCGGCATGGAGCACATGATGTCCATGGCGGTAAGAGCGCAATCTTAAATCTATGAAAGAGATTCAAATTAATATCATATTTTTTCTTTTGTTCTGTTCGTGTTTTGTCCAGTTCCACTTTGGCTACGATGAGACCATTCTCTTCTCGTGGTGGCACATCGAGACGGTGGCTGGTCTGATTGGCTCGATGATAGCCATCTTCCTGCTGGCGCTGCTCTACGAGGGCCTCAAATACTATCGCGAGTATCTGTTCTGGAAGACGTACAATCTCCTCGAGTATCGGCCCGTCACGGGACCCCAGCGAAATCCGGAAGCGCCGCGTCTGCCAACGCCTGCCGCTGCCGCCCCATCGCCTGTGCAGTGAGTATAGCGTGCATCGTAGCTTCATAATTGTTGATTGTAGATCGGAAACCGAATATTACAGATCGAAGATTGTTGATCAAAGATCATTGACCGAAGATCGTAGATAGTAAACCGAAGTTTCTAGATCACAAATCGGAGATCGAATTTTGTATATTGAAGATCCGAGATCGAAGATCGGAAAATCGAAGATCTTGAATCAAAGGTCACAGATCGCAGATTTAAGTTCGATAATTATAGCTTGAAGATCGATGACTGTATATCGAAGAATGTGGATACTATGTCGAACATCGAAAGTGGAAGATTGTAGATTGAAGATCATAGATTGAGGACTGACGAGTGAAGATCGTAATTGAAGATTGATGACTGAAGATCGTAGATTGGAGATTGATGACTGAAGATCGTAGATTGAAGATTGATGACTGAAGATCGTAGATTGGAGATTGATGACTGAAGATCATAGATTGAAGATTGATGAGTGAAGATCGTAGATTGAAGATTGATGACTGAAGATCGTAGATTGGAGATTGATGACTGAAGATCGTAGATTGGAGATTGATGACTGAAGATCGTAGATTGGAGATTGATGACTGAAGATCGTAGATTGAAGATTGATTAGTGAAGATCGTAGATTGATGGCTGAGGATTGTAGATTGAAGATTGATGAATGTATTTCGAAGATCGAAAATTGTAGATCGTAGATCACAAATTAGAGATTGTAATTAGATTGTATATCGAAAATAACAGATTTAAAGATCGATGTATATAGATTAAAGATCGTATGCAATAATTGTAGATCGTAGTTCAAAAACTGTGTAGATCGAATACTAAAGATTATAAATCGAAGATTGTAGACCATAAACAGTGGATCGTATATCGAAGATCAAAGGTCAAAGTTTGTGTATCGACTATCGAAGATCAAAGATCAAAGATCGCATATCGAATATTGTTTGTGCTTGTTCTTTTTTTGGTTTTTAAGTTTCAATGCATGTGAATATGCCTTTGTTGTTTGTTGTTATTGTTTTTTTTTTTTGTCTTTTTTGTAACTCTGTATATACAATATATCATCAATATATACATATAATCTAATGCTCTTTATATATCATATATATTTTTCTCTCTTTCTCTTTCTTTCGTTTTCGTTGCCGTTTACCGTTTACCGTTTTATATGCGTCTCTTGTGTGTATCATACGCTTTTCGCCTCTGCGCTCATCAACTGTATCATAAAAACAAAAATTAAAAAAAAAACAAAATAAAACTCGCGCGCGCTTTCATGTAAATTATGCCCATCATCTTCTAAATATTCGCAATACTGTAAAAACAAATCAAACAACATCACAAAATAATCCTCTATTTATAAATATAATCAATCATGAAATCTTACGACGTTTCCAATTTGATAACGATAACGATAACAATTTGATATTTCATATTGATTTCCCCCCATCTGTATACGTACACCCACCCACACACACACACGCAACCGTTACCCGTTTACCGTTAACTGTGCCCACGCCTCCAATATACATATATATAACTATATGTATATATTTATATATATATATGTTTATGTTTATCTATATATATTCATGCCCCCCAGATACGTTGGCGAAGTTGTGCACAAGCAACCGTAAGTATCCCAATCTTTCCCGCCACCCCCTTTTTTTCACCCAAACCCGTATCCAAAAATCTAGCCAGTAATACGATTATAAGCCACATGTCTTCCTATATATCTGATTACACCCTATATACGATATTATTGTTTGCAAATCCAATTAACGCTCTTTCGCTCTTAAGTGTATCCGTTTCCAATTCCTATTTTATGATCCGTACGAAACACTCGCGTCTGATTAGCTGTATGACAAATTGTTACCTGAGACCCAATTACGATTACCTGCCCAGTTATCGGCAAAATTAACAATTATCAGTGACTAAGGCTCACACTGCACTAATGCGTAGCGATTCCAACTTGCTAAAACTAATTGTGTAGCCAATAATAACGTATACATATGTAGTTTGTAGTTTTTAGTTAATTCAATTTGGCCACAATTCATGCACCAAATGACAATCTGTTACTACCTAATGTATATAGCGTACAAAACTAACTTTTCTAGTTAAAAACAAAAAAAAAAAACGTAAAAGTAAACAATATTTCACTTTTATTAGTATTCAGCCTCTCCCTCTTAATAAAGTTTTGCACTGTAAATATATAAATTTAACTCAATTGAAATATGCAAGATGCAGTTATTTTTTGAATATTTTACGAGCGCGCCAAATTTATCGATAGCTAATCGAAGCGTTAAATTCTAAAGAACTAGTATAGGTGAATCAACTATCGCAAGAACTCTAACTAGAACTAGTTCTCCTTTAACTGCATCATGTTTTGTTTGAATTTGATTTCATTTTGTTTGTTTATTAATTTGTTTATGTTGTTCTCTCTCTCTCTCTCTCTAATACCACTTACACATTTTACGTTCTTCCATTTATGGGGTCTTAAAAGGGCAATATACATATAATACAAGATATAACTAATGAAATATTTAACATTATGCACGCTATACAGACCCACAATGCTGTCCATCAATCATCTGTACCAGACGCTGCTGCACGTGCTCCAGGTGACACTCTCCTTCCTGCTCATGCTGATCTTTATGACATACAATGTCTGGCTCTGCATGATGGTCGTCCTGGGCGCTGGCGTTGGCTATTTCCTGTTCTGCTGGAAGAAATCGGTTATCGTCGATGTGACCGAACATTGTCACTAACAGCGCTCGATTGGAAATCCAATCAGAGGGGTGTTCCATGCGGTACGATAAAGCAGGCCCTGCGGAGCAGCCGAATGCTCCAATTTCTCGAAATGTCAACAAAAGCTACCACACACACATACACACAAAGGCATACACAAGTTCTCCAAAACACACACACACACACACACACACATTAACACATTTTTAGGTATTAAAATATAAATATATATATATATATCTATATGTATATATATATATACTTTATCCGTGCTGAATAATCGGGGCAACGCATTTGCCAGCACTCAAATTTTTTACAACTGTGAAATTTTTTAAACAAATTTAAGACAAAAAAAAATCTGTATACAAAAAAAACACAAAGGAAACAGGAAAAGAAAAACAACTGCTTTGGGCAAACTTTTCCTTTTCATCGACTTTTGAGGTTAGGTTAGTTAAGAAATTGTTAAAAGTTGTCCAGCTAAAAAATAGTAAAAATTGTATAGAAAAAGGAAAACAAACGAAATTAAATTCGGAAACGTGAATCACTTTGTTGTTGCAACTCAATGCTAAAGCTAGCGAAACATTTCTCAATTGCTCAATGTTAATTTCTAATCGAAGGCCCATTCAAACACATATTTTTCTTCTTGTTTTTCAAATTATTTACATTACTATACATATAATTATGTTTTATACTTTGTTAATAATATGCAATTTTCACATACATATATATTTGTATTATATTTTGCGTTTGCCAAAAGCGATGAAAAACATTTGTTTCGTATTTGCTGCGCCTCAAAGTTTATGAATTTATAATTCCGTTTTAATAATGATATTGATCAAAATTGTATATATACATATATATATTTATATATGCATGGCTATATACGTATGTACATATGTATGTATGTATATATAAATTCATATATAGATTGCTGTAGATATTAATTGTAAATGCAAATACAAACAATAAATGGCAACAAAACTATAATACGTATACATTATCTATATAAATATATAAATAAATTACAATAAATATATATACACAATGGCAAAAAACAATCAAGTTGGCATTTTTAATACTCGTTTAGCAAGTGAGAAAACAAATATATTCTGCATATGTCTTGGAAGACACAAAGATAAGTTCTGCAAGTGAATTACTACTCTAATTACTCTACAGATAGAGCTATAAATATGAAACGGAACTCAGCAGAACTGAAAATATTGGTATTTGTTTAAATAAATGCGCCCAACTGCAATTAGCCTTAATGATATTTTCAAATATAACCGCCAATACTCAAAATGGTCAAACTTGAATCGAACCAGTTCTTATTCTGCTTGAACAGAGCCTTGGAACCAGACACGTTCGTTCACTTATTACTTAACGAAACTAAGTTGCGATAACGATAACAAATTGAAATTTTTCGGGTAATCACTTTTAAAAGCAAAGATTTGCGGAGTTTAAAACATCATTCAACACCTGTAAATAAAACCACGTAGAAGCAGAAATAAACAAGATCAATTTCAGGATTGCGCAATCGTTGGCATAGTTTTTATTGTTTTTTTCCTTGTGGTTTTTGTTTTTTTCTTTTTCATTTTTTTTTTGTTTTGAATTTTTTGTTTTGTTTTGTTTCAATAAAAAATTATCGCGATTTTGAATGTTATTATTATCATTAATTGTAATAGGTATTAAGTGTAGATGTAAGTTATATGCATGTAATAATTAAAAACTCGCCTTTAAATGGACTACATTTTGCGGTTACTTTTGTTTGCTTGTCGCTTCTCTTTTTGTTTTTCTTTTTCTTTTTTAATGTAATTATTAGTTGGTTCTGTATTTTTTTTTATTTATTTATTTTTTTATTGTATTCATGTATGCGAATCAAATGAAAAATTCAAAAATATATATTTAATATATATTATTTATATATTATGTATATATTTTTACTAAATACATAACGAAGGCAAATGCGTCAATATCCTTCACATAAGTTCTCGAAACAAATTGAACAAAATTAAATACAAATTAACAGAACCGAAAACATATATATATATATATATATATATATATATATATATATATATATATATATATATATATATATATATATATATATATATATATATATATATATATATATATATATATATATATATATATATATATATATGAATTCTTATTGCCAATGTTTGTGAAAGATACAACGTGGCCAAAATAGAATTAAATCTTTAACAATTGTTTGGATCGTGGTTTGTCGTTTGTTTAGCAACAAACAGAGAAGGATGATGGAGTGGGAGTAATTCATAGATTATATATAGGTATATATACATATATACATACATATATAATATATAATATATATATGTATATATATACATATATATGTGTGTAGAAAAAAATGAGATAAATTGAAATTCACCTCGTATCTCATGCCTTAATACAGTTAACATGAGTGGAAGATACAGTGAGCCCGTCACTCTCGCTGCTCGCTACTCGCTACTCGTTACTCGTTACTCGTTACTCGCGCTACTCGTTACTCGTTGCTCTTTTGACTAGGCACTCCATGGCGTCTGCATTCGTCTGTCTTGAAGAAACATAACTGGTCTTTGTTGTGGGTTGGCATAGCAAGTTACCTGGAGTAGCTCCACATTTGGGGCCCAGGCATACATATGTACTCTCTCTCTCTCTCTCGCTCTCCGAAATGGAGCGTGCCAATTGCAGATTGGAAGAACATGCGCATTCCTTGGATCCTGCAAATGTTTGTAGAGACCAACATCAGCATATAAATATAAGACTTCAATATATATTTTTTTTCAATTTAAATGGAAATTTAAAAAAAAAATAAAAAACACCCGAAACTTCTGAGGAAAGAAATCTGTTTTAAATATATGAGCATATGATATAGGTATATAGTTACGATAAACGCGCGCATGACTTAATATATATATTATTATTATGATTATAATCTCAAAAAGTTGGGCAACTATATATATATATGTATATATATAGAGTTATATATATATATATATATATAGATAGATATATAAATGTTTAGTCGAGCCCATCAATAAAAAGCAAATATTAACAGAGTGTGTCTGGGTTGTGGTGTGTGTGTGTGTGTGTGCGCGCGTGTGTATGTGTGTGTGTGAGTGTAGGGGAGTGGAGGGATTGACTGTGGCCAACCATTTGTAATCTTGAGCTGCTTACGTACTAAGCATTGCTTAGGCTAAACGATATTTAGTGTATGTGTAGGAATTTTAGTAGTATATTTAGTCACAAAATTAAAGTGTATATATATATATATGTAAATATATATAAATATATATGTATTTATATATAAAACATGAGACATACACAGTACACGCTTTGGCAATTTTGGGGGTAAGGTAAACAAATTCGTATGAGGTCACGCTGCACTCGCCTATAACTAAGAAGCTATCAAGAATATATATATAATTTATATATACATATATATATATATATATATATATATATATATATATATATATATATATATATATATATATATATATATATATATATATCAGTAAATGATATTCAATTGTAATTACCTCTTCTTCATTGATTCGTTAGTTCGACAACCAATTCAAACCGAATATCGATTACTGCTGCAATCATCATAATATATATATATATATATATATATATATATATATATATATATATATATATATATATATATATATATATATATATATATATATATATATATATATATATATATATATATATATATATATATATATATATATATATATATATATATACATTTATAGCTGTGTTCATAAAAATAGTAGTGAGACATTGTTCATGAAAATAGTAGTGCGACTGAAATGTTGCACAGAAAAATTTCGTGTTAACATAATATTTTGAAAACAATTTTAAACGTGTATTACGATTAACATATATATATTTATATATATTTTCAAATTGTTTTCAAAATATTATAATTATCAACTAATTTGGCTGTCTAACATTTGATTCGCACTACTATTTTCATGAACACAGCTGTATATAAATACATCTATAAATATATGTATACATTTATATGTATAAATATATATGTATTTAAATATATATATAGATAGATAGATATTAACTTGTGTTCTTTCCCATTTCGTTTCAATATTAATATGTACATACATTGGGAAGTACAACAACAATTAAACATGAAAACAATTTCGGCATAGCCGAAGTCTCTATGCCCTTGCCAAATCGTTAAATAACAATTGAAATGATCAATTTTGGTATAAATATAAATACATGTACAAATATATAATATATAAAATTTTACAAATTTTTGTTTTTTGTTTTGAATTTTTAAATAATAAAATTTGTGTAACTTGAACTTAAATTAAGTTTCTTTTAGTGGTAAAAATCGTTCTTCAAGCAGACACAGACAAAGAATTTTCTTATACATATATTATATATTTATCTATATTATATATTATATATATGTTATATATTTCTATATATTGCATATTTGGAAAAGGCATAAATATATACATAATTGAAGAAAATGTACCTGACGACCACTTGCGAGTCTCGGAAAGCCGTTATAACCGGTTCGTGTGTTGTTCAGTGTTCAATCGGGCCTTTAGTTAAGTTCGATTTTAGTATTATTTCAATTATTGCACTCTTCCTACTGAACGACTACAGCACAGATAGATTCATTGATAGACAGGAGTGAACGAGAGAGAAAGAGATCGAGTTGCTGTGTGTGTGTGTGTGCGTGTGTGTGTGTGTGTGAGAGAGGATTACGTACCTCTGCGGGGGCGGATTAACCGTTAACGTATAGAACAATTCAAGCTTAAGGCAACCCTGACACTGATCGGTTGGCAAAATTCGCATTAGAACGGATCGTGATTGGATCGTGGATCCCTGGTTCGGCTCTACCGCTGTACCGAACCAACTCGCGAACCACCAAAGCACATGCCATTCCCATGCAAACGCGATATCTGTATGTGTGGGTGTTCCATTATATCATAATATATAGTATATATGCAAAGAGTTTTCTATATATATATATATATATATATATATATATATATCTATAATTTGTTTTTTGTTTTTTTTTTCTTTATATTTATTTATTTATGTTTTGGGTTTTTTGTTTTTAATTTTGGATGTTAGTTAATTTGTTGTCGAGTGGTAAATACCTGGTACAATCAATTTGAACGTATCTCCAATAACAAGTACGACAAGGATACTCTCATTCCCAGCGTTCTGTGAGTTATATATTCAGTTTGTTTGTTTGTTTTTGTATATCTCGGTCGCTGTCTCTGTCTGGGTGTGTGTGTGTGTGTGTGTGTAGGTGTGTGTGAGTGAATGCTGTTCCCATTAACCAAAATCCAACTAACCTGCTTCCATTTTAAGGATTCACACTTTTCTCTCAGCTCATTTCATCTCATGGCAATGGATCCTAACCTCAAAGGTCTAGAATTTGTCAGCATTGTATATTTGTGTGACTTGTTGTCTACAATCCACGCCAAGTGGGGCGAGCGACTCTTTACGGTTTGCCTGTTTCGGTGCTCATTTTGTTCCGCTGCAGTTGCAATTTCGTTTGGCATGAGTGTTGGAACAAATGGAATTGGAACATGCCTAACAACTACAGTGATTTGTGAAATGAAAAGCGCAATTCGTTGCATTCTAGCTTATTGATACAATTGAAGATGAAACAAATGGAATTGAAACATTTGCAATAACTGTTTTTGTGAATAATTGATAATTTGTATAAAGTTGAGCGTATGCAAGAAACTAACACTGTGTTCCAATTCCGCATTCCTAAGCAGACCAGCTGCGACCTTTTTCGTTCCTTTTTCTTTGTTAATACAGACAATTCACATGTTTCATTCCACTATTCCTATTAAAGCAGCTGCATAGAGCTAAGCAATATATATTTTTAGATATATGTAGACATACTATATATAGGATAAGACCGAAACAGTCGAGTCTCGTGCATAAACATAAATCTGGCATCTATATCAACTATTTGTGTGTTTGTGTCTCTCTCTCTGTGTGTGTTTTCATAAAGTGAACTTAAGGTTTCTGGTTTTGCTTTAAAATATTCTTTAGGGTTTTTGTTTTTGTTTTTGTTTTCAGACATTTTGTGGCTGTCTCTGTACAGATGGAGATTACATATATGGAGTATATATATATTTATTTTTTTTATATATTTGTTTTTAAGTTTTTCTTGGTTGGACTACGAGTACGTGTACAAGTTGGAGTTATATGAATAGCGTTATAGATAGTCTGTTGTTGAACTCACCTCAGATCCTGTGCATGTTTGGCACAGGTGCACACGTGTCACACACACATGCGTGCGCCTTAGACTGTCTGATCTTAATGTTTTTTTTTTTTTTTTTTTTTTATAGATTATTGAAATGTGTTATTATTATTTTGTTTTGGAGTACCTCGATGCTGCATGGAGTGTGTGGTGGGAGGGGGGCGTGGCAATTGGCCAGAGATGCTGTTGTTGTTGCTGTTGTTGCATAGTATCTTCAGCTAACTTTGCATTTTGCTTTTAATGTACAAGACTTTGTTGTTTTGCTTTTGTTTCTTTGTTGTTGTTGTGTTGTTTTTTTTTTATTATCATAGTTTGTTGCAGTTGTTCTTTCTTTTTTCTTTTGTTAGCTGTTGCTCTTAGTTGTTGTTGCAGTAGCTGTTGTTGCTGTTGTTACTGTTGTTTGGGTTGTATCCTAGTAACGGCTGCGACTGCGACTGCGACCATGCCGCTCCCGACTGTCGTGGCGATAATGATGATTGTGACTGCTGCGACGACTGCTGCTGCTGCTGTTGTTGTGGCTGCCACTGCGCGAATACGAATGGCCGTGATGCGATTTGTGATGATCTGTGCAAGGGTCGAAAGACAGTTATAAAGTTAAGTTAAGCCAAATGCCAAATTCAAACAAGCTGCAACTGAAAATTAATCACTGTGCCGTGCGCAAACTTACGATGTCGCCTGTCCGACGATTGACGATTGGGCGGATAGTCACGACTGCGCTCCCGATAGTCGCGCTGATCGCTGCACGAAATCAAGTGCAATAGATATATACATAGAGAGAAAGAGAGAGAGAGAGAGAGAGAGTATATATATAGTAAAGCATATATATGTGTTTAATAAGAGATGATTTACCGCCTGCTGTCGTAGCTGTTGTGAAAGCGTTGCACACGATCATCGCGGCGTCTGCGCTCCTCCTCTTCGTGCTCCTTTTGACGGCGCTCATTGATCTCGGCGACAGCATTGCGTAGCTTGGAATAGCCCAAATGCTGTTTGCCCATCAAATGATCCTCGATGCGCTGCTGTGCATCGCCCACAATGAGAAAGGCGCCGCATATTTCGCACACCTTCATCTGTTTTTCGGGCAGCACTTCGTGCGACCAGTTCGCCGACTGTTTGCCATCACCCTTGGACTCCAATTTGTTGTCTTCGGCTGAGGGGGATGGGGTGGCGGCGGCGGCTGTGGGTGATGCGCCTTCGTTGGATGCAGTGGTGGCTATTGCTGTTGTTGTTGTTGTGGTTGTGGCTGCTGTTGCCTCATCGAGCGTTTCATTCGCTTCGTTGCCGTCGAGGGCAATCGTATCGCTGGCTACGTTTTCTACGTTGGCTACGGGACTGGCCAGTGGCGGCTGTTCCACGATTGGGGCTTCAGTCCCGATTGGTGTTGGTGTGGTGGGCGTGGTTGCAGCTGTCGATGGTGTTGGTGGTGTTGTTGTTGTTGTTGTTGGTGGTGGTGCTGCTGGTGGAGGCACTCGCTGCTTGTGATAGTTTTTCATATGCGTCTCATACTGTTGATGCAACGTCTCCTTCTCCTCCTTGAGCTCCTCGCACAGGGCCATCAGATCCTGCGCCTGATCCACATCGCCGCGTATGCCCGCCTCCTCGGCCTCTGCCATCAGCTTATTGATGCGTGCCGTTAGATTGCTCAGATGCTCCTGATGCTTGGCCGCCTGCGACATTGTGCCCGACGGATGATCACGCTGCATCAGCTGTAGACGCTGCTTGCCCTTCTGTATCTTCCGGTCGACATCGTGCAGCATCACATTGCAGAAGCGCAGAAACTCATCCTCCGTATGGCGTTTGCGCTGCGACGGACGCGCCTCCTCGTACAAATGTTTCGCCTCCTCGTCGTGGATGCGTGTGCAAGGACCCAAATCCGCACGAGTATTAATAAATAGATCGTGCGGACAGAATTTCACATTGTAGAATTGACAGAACTGCGAAAAGTGGGGAAGAAAATGCAAAATTCATAATTCGGAAATTGAAACAGTTAGAAATGAAACATATTACAAATGGAATTGAAAGACAGCTAGCAACATGTTCCAATCCAACATTCATAATTCGAATTTTGTTGTTTGACATTGTTAAGGAAAATATTTACTTATCCGAAATATGTATATATTTTCTGTTACACAGAATCTGTGCAATTGAAGCGAATGTAAACAAAGTGGAGCCACGCTGCCCGCAAGCATAATTCAGATGGTGGTACCACAACTTTCGTTATGCACTGTGCTTAGCCGGCAATAAAAACAATGCAATTAAAATGATCATAAATAAAGTGCGACAGCACTTGACTTTGCCAAGAAATTCGATTATATCACACTGAGGACGTCTGTAATACATCCATGCGTACATCATGATCTGGCTGCCCCTGACTTACCTCTGGATCTTCCCAATTGACCGCTTGCCCAGCCTCAGATGGATGCAAATTTCGATTGCGGCCCATTAGCTCATCGAGCATTTGTCTGGCAGCGTCCACCATTTTGGCTGTATGTGTGTGCTATGTGTCTGTGTAGGTCGACTGCTGCTACTGCGGCTGCTGACTTGCTTAAATCAGTTGACAGTCGCAGGTGCTGTGCGAACGTTGTTGCTATTATTGTGCTAATGTAGCGCGCGTTTAATAGACGTATGCCATGCAATTGTTTGTAATAAATATATATCTCTTTTATTAAATTGCGGAATCAATAATTCCCTAGTCAGCTCACACGCGTTAGCGATGGTAACTTGTGCAAAAACCCGCTGTGGAAAGAGCAGCATATCGCATTGTTCTAACAGTGTTGCCAGACAATTGCTCGTTGACATTGATATTTTTTCACGCACGCAACTATCGATAGTATTTAATTTAAATTAAAAACACTTTACTAGATAGATAATTATTGACTTAAATATAATTATATATAATATTAAAACATTATACAAATATTAATACGAGCGCTACGAACACACATACTCATTTACGCAAAACGATAATTGAGTCGTCCAACTATCGATGCTTCACATAAAGCTGCTGTCAGCGCGAATTGTCAAAAAAGGCGCGAAAATTGGCACATAGCAAACACGCAGTAAATAGCATCAGAGTCGGCACACAATTGTTTTTTGCGCGTTTCAGAGTTATTTGGTGTAAAAGTATTTAACGAAATGGATGTTGCGGATGCACAAATCGGACAGCTGCGCGTCAAAGACGAGGTTGGCATACGCACCCAAAAACTCTTTCAAGATTTTCTGGAAGAATTCAAAGAGGATGGAGAAATCAAATATACTCGCCCCGCCGCCAGTCTCGAGTCGCCCGATCGCTGTACGCTCGAAGTGAGCTTCGAAGATGTGGAGAAATATGATCAGAATCTAGCCACGGCCATCATTGAGGAATATTATCATGTGTATCCGTTTCTCTGCCAATCCGTATCCAACTATGTGAAGGATCGCATTGGCCTAAAGACCAACAAAGATTGCTATGTGGCCTTCACGGAGGTGCCGACGCGGCATAAAGTGCGCGATCTAACCACCTCGAAGATTGGCACACTCATTCGCATCTCCGGCCAGGTGGTGCGCACACATCCCGTCCACCCGGAGCTTGTGTCCGGCACCTTCATGTGCCTCGACTGCCAAACGGAAATCCGGAATGTGGAACAGCAATTCAAGTTTACCAATCCGACCATTTGTCGCAATCCCGTGTGCGCAAATCGACGTCGTTTCATGCTGGATGTGGAGAAGTCGCTCTTCCTCGACTTCCAGAAGATACGTATCCAGGAGACGCAAGCGGAGCTGCCACGCGGCTGCATACCCCGCGCCGTCGAGATCATATTGCGCTCGGAACTGGTGGAGACGGTGCAGGCTGGTGATCGCTATGATTTCACCGGCACCCTCATTGTGGTGCCGGATGTGAGCGTGTTGAGCACGCCGGGCACCCGAGCCGACATGGGCTCCCGCCACAAGCCAGGCGAAGGCGCCGACGGTGTCACCGGCCTCAAAGCTCTGGGCGTGCGAGAGCTCAACTATCGTATGGCCTTCCTCGCATGCAGCGTACAAGCGACCACAGCACGCTTTGGCGGCACAGATCTGCCCATGTCCGAGGTGACGGCGGAGGACATGAAGAAGCAGATGACCGATGCCGAATGGCAAAAGATCTATGAGATGTCCAAAGATCGCAATCTCTATCAGAATCTGATTAGCAGTCTCTTTCCCTCGATATACGGCAATGATGAGGTGAAGCGTGGCATTCTACTGCAGCTGTTCGGTGGTGTGGCCAAGACAACCACGGAGAAGACCTCGCTGCGTGGCGATGTAAACGTTTGCATTGTCGGTGATCCGAGCACAGCCAAATCGCAGTTTCTCAAACAGGTCTCGGATTTCTCACCACGTGCCATCTACACCTCAGGCAAGGCATCCTCCGCAGCGGGTCTAACCGCCGCCGTGGTCCGTGACGAGGAGAGCTTCGACTTCGTCATTGAGGCGGGCGCCCTGATGTTGGCAGACAATGGCATCTGCTGCATCGATGAGTTCGACAAGATGGATCAGCGTGATCAGGTGGCCATACACGAGGCCATGGAACAGCAGACCATATCGATAGCTCGCGCTGGTGTTCGCGCCACACTCAATGCACGCACCTCCATTTTGGCCGCGGCAAATCCCATCAATGGACGCTACGATCGCTCCAAGAGTCTGCAGCAGAATATTCAGTTGTCGGCGCCGATTATGTCGCGTTTCGATCTGTTCTTCATTTTGGTGGACGAGTGCAACGAGGTGGTGGACTATGCCATTGCACGCAAGATCGTGGATCTGCACTCGAACATCGAGGAGTCGGTGGAGCGGGCGTACACGCGGGAGGAGGTGCTGCGCTACGTGACATTCGCACGCCAATTCAAGCCGATCATTGGCATGGAGGCGGGCAAAATGCTCGTGGAGAACTATGGGCATTTGAGACAACGGGATACCGGCTCGTCGGGTCGCAGCACTTGGCGGATAACCGTGCGTCAGCTGGAGTCCATGATACGGCTGAGCGAGGCCATGGCCAAGCTGGAGTGCTCCAATCGTGTGCTCGAACGGCATGTGAAGGAGGCATTCCGTTTGCTCAACAAATCCATCATTCGTGTCGAACAGCCGGACATTCACTTGGACGACGATGAGCCTCTGGATGTGGACGATGGCATAGAGCACGACATTGACATGGAGAACAATGGTGCGGCCGCCAATACGGATGCCGATGCCATGGACACATCTGGCAGTGCAGTCCAAAAGAAGAAGTTCACGCTATCCTTTGAGGATTATAAGAATCTGTCCACCATGCTGGTGCTGCATATGCGCGGCGAGGAGTCACGCTGCGAGGTGGAGGGCACGGATACGGGCATGCGCCGCAGCGACGTTGTCACCTGGTATCTGGAGCAGGTGGCCGAACAAATTGAGTCAGAGGATGAGCTCATATCAAGAAAGAACCTCATCGAGAAGCTAATCGATCGTCTCATCTATCACGATCAGGTCATCATACCACTGAAAACCACCAATCTGAAGCCCTTCTCCAAGAGCCCCAAAGCATTTGCTGGCGATGATGAGCTGGAGAACGATCCGCTCCTTGTTGTCCATCCCAATTACATAGTGGAGTAATCTCTAATAGCTATTCTGCTCTGGAATCATTCTTTCATTTATTGCATTTCATTCGTAGTTAAGTTTGTGCGTGTTTTTTTTTTTCTTTGCTTCTATATATTATATACTCCATATTTACAGCTAATTTTGTCTAAAAAACAATTGTTTTAGGTTAGGTTTCATCTATTTTATAAGAATAAAGTGTAAGAATTAAATGTAATTTAAAGTAATTTACATTTAAATGCTATAAAACAATAATTAGCTTGTATGTGTAAGTCATAAAAATTTCGAAACTTTTTTAAATTTATGCATTCATACATAATTTGTTCAAATATTTAAAGTTTTGTAGGTTATGTCGTCAACAATAAATATATTTTCTTGAAAACAAAAATATTCAAATCACCATTTATCGATATATTTAGCATTTCCACTTGCCACTAAAATGTTTCCCAGAACAGGTTCACGAACTGCACACAAATGGGTCAAGGGCCAAGGACCAAATCGTGAACCGAATCACACAAACATCGGCTCATTTGCTTTGCAGACCAGAATTTGACCCGCTCTTGGAGTAATAAAAGAACGGAACTAAAAACATTTCAATTATTGTTTTTTTTTTTAATTGTACATATGCGTTGGTAAATTGCCTAATTAATGATAAAGGCGAAGCAAAACAAGAAAACTACACACAAAGCTGCTGCCCGTCCGCCTTGGCATCCCTAACGTTCGAAGGTGTAGTGCTTGACGCCGTCAGCGGGATATTGCTTGGCGGCCACTGGCCGATACATTTTCTTGTCCTCGAGCCAATAGTATAGGGCCAGGCAGCCGCCCATGACACCAATGAAGGACAACATGTAGTAGCTATTGCTGTAGCGGAGATAATCGGGCTGCGAGTAACGATCCTCGCTGTACAAATCGTGATCCGCTGCAATCTACCAAAGAAATATATGCATATGATCAATGTTGCATAGCTTAAATTAAAAAAAAAAAACATACTGGCTCATTGAAGTTGCGCTTGATCTCGGGATAGTCATAAGGATAGTAGTTATCCTTAAACTCGACACCGAGGCCGCCGCCAACTTTTGGATAATCGCCATAGCCGAGGCCATCATCCGCGTAGGGTTTGTACTCTTCGGGCAGCAGATAATATTTCTTGGCAGCTGCCTCACGCTCCTTTTCGGTTTTAGGATATGGGCCAGGCTTGTAGTCCTTATTCCAGCCGGCAACTGCAATTTGAGAAATGCAATTGTCAAAAGCCCATTCGCAGAAGTTACGTAAACAAAACAGAAACTTTAACGGAATACACTTACGATTGCGGACAATGTGAGCCTGCAGAGCTGGATTGGCAGCGCTCAGCTTCTTGGCCAAAGTTAGAGATTTCATTAACGCTGACATTGTGTAGGCAATGGCGTTAGTTGCTCCTCAATTTACAATTTATGTGCAGCAATTTTTTTTTGCTCGCCTCGCAGCAATTCGGCAGACGGCACTCACAGCTGTTGCTTAGAGGTGAGCGATAATAATACTACTACAACTGCTTACTACGATGAATGTATTAATCGATATACACTTGGAAATGAGGCAATCGCCTATCGCACTCATTGTTATTGTTGTGTTGCGTGCCTGGTCCCCGCCAGTTGGAGAGCGAGTGAATTATACGCGGCTTTATTCTGTTTGGCAACTGCTGTATTTAACTATTTATACATATATATTATAAAAATGGTGCTACCGCTTCTGCAGCGCTCTACGCTTCGCGGCGTTCAACAGTTGACCAAGCCATGGGCGAGCGCAGCGTGCAGTCTTCGCATGGTAAGGAGATTTATCGTGGAGTGTGCGCGCTTATGTAATTTTGCATTTTATTTTTATACCTGCACTGCCCCTTTTTGGCCAACTTGTAATGCTCCGGTGCAACGCTCAAGAGCTTCGAGCGGGAAGCAAACCTTTCTAAAATACACACACGCACACAAGCAGGCATTGCAGTAATTTCCAATTGGAATCACCGCTGTGGCAATTGCCGGCATTTCATAATCAAGTATATACTATGCAAATGTGGGGTGATTATATGAGACGGTGCCCTGATAATGAGTCAAACAGTGGTGGAGAAGAGCTGCTAATGAATTAAAACCACTTCTTGAATTTGTCGCTCTTTGACAAAAACTTCAGCCAGCTGCATACGACTCCAACAAGATGCACATATGCTGTGTGGAACATATTTAGCCCAATTGAATATTGTGTGAACTAGTTGGAGTTTGGAGTGAGCAGTTCAAACTAGAACTCAGCTTGAAACTTCTATTGAAATAATTCAATAAATCATTTTAATTTTGTTGTATATGATTGTTCTAAAAAGTCAGCCTTTATTCGCGAAGAGAACTGGAGACTTTTTATTGAATTTAAAGCCTTGGGCAGTAATATCTCAGTTAATCCCTTATATCTGATTAGCTTCACTGCATTTCTTATTGTAAATGTGTTTACAAACATAATCTTATTAGATCTGTAGCAAAACACCAAAAAATCATAAAGCATTATTACAGTTTCACAGTTTTGGTTTTCTATAGGGTATTTTTAGGTCAATAATCATTTTCCATTTTCTTTTTGATACGATTTTACACGCATTTTATATATTTACATATATACATACATTTTTAATATTTTATAAACTCTGCTTTACAGCCATACATACAATATAAATAACTTATTCTGAAAACTTGTCCTGTCAGCTGTTTCAACACACAAAACAAAAGTCAATTATTCAGGTTTTTTTGATAATGAAAACCGGTTAATTGTATTTAGTTGATGTTCTAATTGGAACTTCGATTGTCACATAACTGTGCGAACTCTACTTAGCCTATCATCCACACTGCTTGACATCCACTAACTACCGTTGCTTGTTAGCAACACTTTTGTTCTGCTCTAATCTCTCACATTTGAATTGTTGTTGTCGATTGTCTTATATTTAGCACTTACTCGTGGCTTGTGGCTTGTTTACATATAGCGGGTCCATAAAGTATAAATCTCACACACACACACACTCACACACATGTAAGCAGATTAGCTCACAGTCACACACATACAGACACACACACACACACATAGACAGGCAAACAGGCACAAATTGCGCTGAGCAGCAGAAAGCGCGCCCCGTGGGTCGCAAAATCCTCTTTTCGGGCTAGGCGCACTTTATATGCCCTGCAGGAGTTAATTAACTCTCAAATTAATAATATATAATTGTATTTTCATAAATTTTATTGCATATAAAATTGTCAATAAAATGTCTACTCATTTGAAGGCTTTAAGCTGTGTCGTTAAGTTCAGTACATGTTCAATTGAACTACTGAACCGTGCTCAATGAACATCTGCATGTCCTTCACGAGCTGCTGGCTAAATGAACTAAAGTGTGATACGATGAATCGAAATTGAACTACTATTGCCAACTCTTGAGTTCATTGAACTTTTTAATTACACTTACCGCAAAGTATTCGAGAAATTCAACTAGATTTGCTCAGCTGTAGTGTAACGCATCTGCGAATCATGCTGGCCCAACCCAAACAACATGCCTTACTTGCTGAGCTCGTTCTTGCTTTGATTTTTTGCCACTGTCCGCATTTTGCTGCTGTCGACTTATCTGATTCGCCAGTCATCCGACGGAGCCGCTGGCGAACGGAATCATTTAATTACGCGTAGCTAATTCAAGCATAATGGTCAGCCACCTGCTTAATGTTACATACATATACACACATACATATATGTAGGTATATCGATTGATATGTATGTCCTTTCTCGTTGACAGGCGTCGCAGGAGTTCCGCGTGGAGAGCGACACCTTTGGCGAGCTGAAGGTGCCCGCTGATAAATACTATGGCGCCCAGACCATGCGCTCCCAGATCAACTTTCCCATTGGCGGAGCCACCGAACGCATGCCGGCAAGCATTTAAATACAGCTTATTTAATCTCTAAACGATAGACTAATTGTGAGTTCGCAACAGAAACCCGTTGTCCAGGCCATGGGCATCTTGAAGAAGGCCGCTGCAGAGGTCAACAAGGAGTTCGGCCTCGACCAGAAGGTTAGCGAGGCCATCTCGAAGGCCGCTGATGATGTTATCTCCGGCAAGCTGTACGCCGATCACTTTCCCCTGGTCATCTGGCAGACGGGCTCTGGCACCCAGAGCAACATGAATGTCAACGAGGTGCGTCCCCTATCTCTAGCCACAATCTGATATTCCCTGCTCATCCCTTTGCCCAATCGTTCATCAGGTCATTAGCAATCGGGCCATTGAGTTGATGGGCGGCAAGCTGGGCTCCAAGACGCCGGTGCATCCGAACGATCATGTAAACAAGTCGCAGAGCTCCAACGACACCTTCCCCACGGCCATTCACATCTCCGTTGCTCTGGAGTTGAACAACAATCTGAAGCCGGCGATTAAAACGCTGCACGATGCGCTGGCCGCCAAGTCGAATGAGTTCAAGGATATCATCAAGATCGGACGCACCCATACCATGGACGCTGTTCCCCTGACCCTGGGCCAAGAATTCAGCGGCTATGCCCAGCAGCTGGCCTACGCTCTGGAACGCATCGATGCCTGCCTGCCCCGTGTCTATGAGCTGGCTCTAGGCGGCACTGCCGTCGGCACCGGCCTGAACACGCGCAAAGGCTTCGCCGAGAAGTGCGCCGCTAAAATTGCCCAACTAACTGGCCTGCCTTTTGTAACTGCCCCCAACAAGTTCGAAGCTCTAGCTGCCCGCGATGCCATGGTCGAGGTGCACGGCGTGTTGAATACGATTGCCGTCAGCCTCATGAAGATTGGCAACGATATCAGATTTTTGGGCTCGGGACCGCGTTGCGGCTTGGGTGAGCTCTCACTGCCAGAGAACGAGCCGGGCAGCTCCATAATGCCGGGCAAGGTGAATCCCACACAGTGCGAATCGCTGACCATGCTCTCCGCCCAGGTGATGGGCAACCAGGTGGCTGTCACCATCGGCGGTGCCAATGGACACTTCGAGCTGAACGTATTCAAGCCACTGATTGTGTCCAATGTGCTGCGCTCCATACGCCTGCTCTGTGAGTAGAGAGAGAACTAAGCCAAATAATCTCAATCAGCTTTTATCCAATTTTGTTTCTTCTTTTCACTTTTCCCTTTGCAGCCGATGGCAGTCGAACCTTTACGGCCAACTGTGTGAATGGCATACAGGCGAACAAGGAGAACATTGCCAAGATCATGAACGAGTCGTTGATGCTGGTGACGGCGCTCAATCCGCACATTGGCTACGACAAGGCGGCCAAGATTGCGAAGACAGCGCATAAGAATGGCACCACCCTGAAGGAGGAGGCCATCAATCTGGGCTACTTGACGGAGCAGCAGTTCAACGATTGGGTGCGACCCGAGGAAATGCTGGGACCCAAGTAGACGTGTCTCTAAACCTAACTAGAGTCGACCTTGCTTTAGCTGTCAGGCTGTATTTGGTAGCTGGACGGCAAGCGTACGTCCCAGCTGTTCAGTCTCACTCCGAAAATCCAATAAAAAGCATCTTTTTTTTCGTCTTGAACATTAAACTCTATATGAAAAGAACCGAATAGATTTTTCATTTGAATTCCTATCAAAATTATCAATCGAAACACTTGGTCGAAATGTTGTGCAAAAAGCGCAAGCTCCTGTGCCCCCCGCACCTGGTCCTCAAGAGCTGTCATCATCATTTGGCGACGACGCTGTCGCTGCAAAGCAAGAACAAATCAAAGGGCGTAAGTTGTGGGCACAGGCGAGGCAGCTACCATTGACTGTCACCTCACCTCATCTCCTCATCATCTTTTTGCAGGATGGCAAGTTTCGCGTGGAGAAGGACACCTTTGGTGAGCTGAAGGTGCCAGCGGATAGGCTCTATGGTGCACAGACTATGCGCTCGGTGCTTAATTTTCCCATTGGCAGCATTGGTGAACGTATGCCGGTAATTATGACCGTGTTCCTCCTCCACTCTCCTCTCTCCACTCTTCCCTTCCTTCTCCAACAATTGCAATCAAATCAATCTGTTCCACAGAAACCCGTCGTTCAAGCCATGGGCATTCTGAAAAAGGCCTGTGCGAATGTCAACAAAGATTTTGGCATGGACGCCAACATAGCGGACGCAGTGTCGTGTGCCTGCGACGATGTTATCTCTGGCAAATACTACACCAAGGGCCATTTCCCGCTGGTCATCTGGCAGACGGGCTCCGGCACACAGACGAACATGAACACCAACGAGGTGATTAGCAATGCAGCCATCAAGGCACTGGGCGGCGAACTGGGCTCCAAGAAGCCGGTGCATCCTAACGATCATGTGAACAAGTCGCAAAGCTCCAACGATACCTTTCCGGCTGCCTCGCACATCTCTGTCGCCTTGGAGCTCAATAGGCGTCTCATCCCAGCCATTTCATATCTGCGAGATGCCCTGCATTGCAAAGCAGTGGAGTACAAGGATATCATTAAAATCGGTCGCACCCATCTGATGGATGCCGTGCCCATGACCCTGGGCCAGGAGTTCAGCGGCTATGCACAGCAGCTAACAAATGGGCTGGCGCGCGTCGATGCGTGTCTGCCGCGTGTCTATGAGCTGGCCCTGGGTGGCACTGCCGTCGGCACCGGCCTCAACACACCCAAAGGCTTTGCGGAGAAGGTATCGGCACGCATCGCCGAGCTGACCAGCCTGCCCTTTGTCACAGCGCCCAATTTCTTCGAAGCTCTAGCTGCCCGCGATGCCATGGTCGAGGTGCACGGCGTGCTAAACACCATTGCCGTCAGCCTGATGAAGATTGCCAACGATATTAGGTTTTTGGGCTCGGGACCGCGTTGCGGCTTGGGTGAGCTCTCACTGCCAGAGAACGAGCCGGGCAGCTCCATAATGCCGGGCAAGGTGAATCCCACACAGTGCGAATCTTTAACCATGATATGTGCACAGGTGATGGGCAATCAAGTAGCTGTAACAGTGGGCGGAGCCTTTGGACACTTCGAACTGAACGTATTTAAGCCTTTAATTGTGTCCAATGTGCTGCGCTCCATACGCCTGCTTGGTGAGTAGCCAGATGAGGGTGTGATCATCATCTGCAAGGCATTTCAAATATATCCTCTTTGCAGCGGATGGTGGCGTCAATTTTAGCAAGAACTGTGTGGAGGGTATTGAGCCGAATCACGAGCGCATTGCCAAGATCATGAATGAGTCGCTGATGCTGGTAACGGCTCTCAATCCCCATATCGGATATGACAAGGCCGCCTCCATAGCTAAGACGGCACATAAGAATGGCACTACACTAAAACAGGAGGCTATCAAGGCTGGCATCACTGAGGAACAATTTAAGGAATGGGTAGACCCTAAGAAGATGTTGGGTCCCAAGTAAATGTATCACTTTTATGAAGTACTTTTAAAAACAAGATTTGAATAAAATTTATGACTGAACTTATCGATTCTATCGGCTAACATATCGTGTTTGTAATTATCGATTGGGTATACACCATATGATCTATCGACGGTGTGCCAGTGCAACTCTGTGAAACAAACCGACAGCTGTTTGTGTTTGTGAACTTCGCCTTGTTATTATTGTAAAAATTAACCCAAAATCGAACTCTAGTGTAAAAAGAAATTATATTTTTGGCTCCCTTTTGTTTTATTAGTGTAGTTGAACGTTTCGCACCTCTATATATGTGTGCTATGGGTCAAATCATCATATGCTATACGTGATTATCTAATTTGCCACCACAAAGCAGCAACAATTAATAATATCGATGTTTAACAAACTGTTAAAAACGAAACGTATATAAATAGAAAACAAAAAAAAAAACAAACACACACAAACAGTCCGACACGACTACGATCATCTAGTGGCAGCCGGAAAATCAATCAACACAAGGCGAGTTAAATTTCATATTACACATTTCTGATCATAAAACAAAATCGAAACTTCCATACACATTGTAGCAAAAATATTGAGAACAGGCTTAAGGACATTTTACTTTGGATACCATAACTATTTGACTGTGTAGATATGTGCATACGTATATATTTCTAATAAAAAAAAAAACAATAAAGTAAAAACAAAAAAACAGCAGTGTCGGCGGCTATTTCTACGACGCAATACCGAAAAAAGACAACAATCGTAAGAAGAGGCAGTCAACGATCGATATATCGATAGCTGGCGATCAGACCTGAAACGCATGACAAAAGGTGGCGCCGCAGTCGTAAACAGCGACAAGGACAACAAAAACGCGACAAAAGCGCAGAGTGAATATAATTAAAAGGTGAGCTCATTGCAAACTTAAAAACAATACATTTACCCTCTATTTTTCACACGCTGCAGACTTTCCGCTCCGTTACTGTCGCACAGTGCGGCGTTGTTGTTGAACGGGAGTGACAACAACAATCACAATAAGACCGAGCCGCAGTTGGTAAAATGTCTGTAAGACTGTTAACCGTGCGACTGGTTAAACATGGTCGCTACGTTTTGCGCAGCTATTGGAATCGTGAAATACACTCCAACATTTTGGAACAAAGCCACCTAAAGACACGAAGCAAGCGAGGCTTTCCCCTATCGACCGTCAATGTTTTGCGGGTGAGTGTGGATGCTATCTGGTTTATGCATATACTTTGGGCAATGCACCTCCTCAGTTGTGCATGCGTATTAGTAGGCAGCACTGCAACGAGCGAGATAGCCATAGACAAAAGCCATGCTAGAGATGACATTTGCCAAGTGCACAGCAATTAGCCATATATGGCATTAGTGTAAACAAACAGCACAGCAAAGAGCGAGATAGAGCTAGAGATGAGAGAGCAGTTAACTTCCAATTGGATTTGAAAAAGTTTCTGTTATATTTGTATGCACCACGAATTGCCTTGCAGATGTCATCCTAGCATAATTTGAACATCATTTTTATTATCAAATATTTGTTTTGATTTTCATGTGTTTTTGTTTTCTGTTTAGACATCAGCCGTACCACAGTCACAGACGGCAAATGTTGTGCCACGCTGCAGCGTCCCAGCGGCCAATGCGGCCCACAGCGGACTCTTTCGATTTGGCCAGCATGCACGCAAGCTGTTCATTGATAACATATTGAGTCGTGTCACCACCAACTACTCTGAAGAGCTGCGTCAGCGTGCGACACGCAAACTATTTTATGGCGATTCGGCACCATTTTTTGCTCTAATTGGCGTCAGTTTGGCCACCGGTTCGGGTGTGCTGAGCAAAGAGGATGAACTGGAGGGCGTTTGCTGGGAGATACGCGAGGCAGCTAGCCGCTTGCAGGCAGACTGGAATCGTGATGAGATATCCGAGACGTTGAACAGCAATTTCAATATTGATCAACTGGAGGTGGGTCCGCCCATAGCCAAGGGCTGTGCCGCCGTTGTCTATGCGGCCAACTTCAAGGAGAATCCCGTTACCCAGCAAAACCCTAAAACATCCAGTGACGATGCAGTGCGTCCAGCGGTGGCCAACAAAAAAACACCAAACCCGAGCTCTTCAGCCTGGAATCATGAGTTGATGTCACCGCTGCAGAACATGTCGCGTTTCGTACACAATTTCGGTGGCTCCGTTGATAACATTTATGCCTATAGTCAGCCAACTGCTGCTGCCGCCTTTGTCGATGGTCAGACTCAGATTCAGACTCAGACTCAGAGTCAGCTGTCAGCTGCGCACACTCAGGAGGAGGAGCAGCCACAGCCACAGACACAGCAACAACAACAACAACAACAACAAATTCATGCAGACAACGAATCCATTGAGCGATATCCACTTGCCCTGAAAATGATGTTCAACTATGATATACAGAGCAATGCCATGTCCATATTGCGTGCCATGTACAAGGAGACGGTGCCGGCACGCCAACGGCGCATGAACGCCAGCGCCGAGGAATGGGAGAGGCTGTTGCAGCATCAGATCTTGACGCTGCCACCGCATCCAAATGTCGTTTGCATGTTCGGCTTCTTTTGTGATGAGGTGCGCAACTTTCCCGACGGCCACATACTCTATCCGATTGCCCAACCGCAGCGCATCAATCCGCAGGGCTATGGACGCAATATGTCGCTCTATTTGCTAATGAAGCGCTACGATTATAGCCTGCGCGGCCTGCTCGACAACACCGAGCTGAGCACACGCACCAAAATCCTGCTGCTGGCCCAAATGCTGGAGGCTGTCACACATCTCAGTCGCCATGGTGTTGCCCATCGTGATCTGAAGTCCGATAATGTGTTAATCGAGCTGCAGTCATCGCCCGATGATCAAAGTGCATCATCATCGCCGCTCCTGGTGCTGTCCGATTTCGGTTGCTGTCTGGCAGACAAGGTGCATGGCCTGCGTCTGCCCTATGCAGCCAACGATATCGATAAGGGCGGCAATGCGGCATTGATGGCGCCCGAGATCTTCAATACACAGCCGGGACCGTTCGCTGTGCTCAACTACAGCAAGGCCGATCTGTGGGCGTGTGGCGCCTTGGCCTACGAGATCTTTGGCCAGCCCAATCCCTTCTATTCGGCCAGCGCGGGCATGGCGCGCGCCCAAGGTGAGCTCACCTATTCGCTGAGGAATAGCGACTATCGGCACGAGCAGCTGCCACCGCTGTGCGATGCCTGTCCGCCACTGATGCAGCAGCTCATCTACAATATACTTAATCCGAATCCGTCGAAACGCGTCAGTCCCGACATAGCGGCCAATGTGCTCCAGCTGTTTCTATGGGCGCCATCCACGTGGCTCAAAGCGGGCGGCATGCCCGGCAGCCCTGAGGTGAGTGAGCAGCAGCAGCAGCAGCTTCAGCTTGTTACCCAACTGAATATTAATTTGAATTTTGAATTTTTTTTTTAGATTCTGCAGTGGCTGCTCTCGCTGACCACCAAGATCATGTGCGAGGGTCGTCCACAGCATGGCAATAGCAGAGGCAACAGCGGAGGCAGCAGCCGCGCCCAGACAAGCGGTCGGCATGCCTATGTGGAGTACATGCTCATCTGCAGCTTCTTGGCGCGTGCGCGACTGCGCCGCATTCGTGGCGCCTTGAATTGGATACAGAATGTGGTCGCTGCGTAAAGCCGGCGTCCAATGGACATATTTATTGAAGAAACGTTGTTTCCAACTTTGTTATTCGCTGAGAGGTGAAGAAAATCAAATGAAAAAAAAAATAAGAAAAATAGAAAAAGCGTGTGATACCTAATATATATATATATATATAATATATATATAAAATATATCTATATATATATATATATATGCGCATACATATATACTGTTATATGAATATATATATATATGCTTACATACATACATATTTTATAAAAATTACAAAATTAGCCGCATATAAAAAAGACGTTTGTTTTTTTTGTTTTGTTTTAGTTTATTTTATGATTTGCATCAAATTATATTTTTGCATGAGGAATTGTTAAAAATAGCCAGTGGTGGCCATGCAGATGAGAAGGCTCACTAAATCCTGTGTCTCGTCCAAGTGTGCTTTCATATTGATGAAATTTGGGTGTTCAGGCAAAAGTTGCACCAGCGAGATTTGGGTGTGCTTGACTTCGACTACAATGGAGCGGCCATGGCCGAAATTGATGGAAAACAATGTCTTGCTCTCATGGGGCTTCTTTGCAGCGGTGCAGCCAACATGGGTGAGCTTTTGATTGATTAGATCCATGAAAATCAACCAATACTGGTCCTCTGAAATATATAATAATAATAATAATTCAATAATTAATAAGCATATTAACAAATAAACATATATGCAAAATATATGCAGGTATGCATGTATGTATGTATATATGTGTGTGTGTGTGTGTCCTCACCAACATTGACAATTTCGACTTCAGTTTTCTGCCCAGCAATAGCGACGTTCTTCAACTTGTCAGTTATTTCATTTAATACTTGCTCGGTATTGGCTGGTGTTATCTTTGGCAATGCCGTGGGCACGAGGAACGTTTCAATCTGCTTCAGAGCCTTTTTAAGTTCAAGAATTGCTTTGCCCAATACAGTTATATCAGTTATATTCAGAGCGTTAAAACGACTTGCCTCCTTTGCCATTTTGAAGCGAACAAAAAGTGAACCAACTGTAAAGACGAACGGGCTAGCTTTGAGCTCGGCGCTACCGATAACTTTTAGTGACGAACTGATCTATCGAGTGCGTATTTTTTGAATACCAATTCAAAAAATAGGACATTTCTAGCGTAAGAGTCGTAATGGCAAATCTTAGATGACATTAGATGCCATTAATGGCATCCATCTTGACAACTATCTGCCATGTCATCCTTGATGACTTGCTCACATACATATTTACACTTGTGTCACTATAAAAAGTGAAGAAAATATATATAAATAAAATAAATTAGTAAAGCCTTCAGGAGTAGTTTTGCGAAGCACAAAAATGAAAAACTGGCTTAAGCAACATTCACGTAAGTTAATAAAAACAATTTATTGTTCTTTAACTGGGAATCATAAAGCAAAAGAGCTGGCAATATGTACAATATAAATACAGTTTGTTAAGGAAAACTTTAAAAACAAACAAACAAATACATACTATTTTATATTTACTATTTTTATTGCAAAAATAATAGCTTTTTATACAAATTAACAACAATTTTTGACTGCTTAGCTGTTTAAAAATAAATATGAAGTTAAATTATAAAAAAAAAAACAGTTTACAAAACTAAAAATGTCTAACAAAATAATCAACAAAAACTAAGCTTGTATCTAGTTATATATTTATATTAAGCATAAGTATTTAGCATATAAATGTCATGCTCACAAATCTAATAGTTCTAGTCATCCATAGCAATTTAGCTGTATTCTCAATGCCCCTGTTATAAACATTAAATACATAAATACATGGCGCACTAGGCACATTATTGCATTTGGTCTCAGCTGTTGCCTAACCGTCGCCGCGCGTGTGCGTGGGGTCATTTTATAACTGTAATTTATCGATATTTGAATATGCCTGTTTGGTGCATTTATGTTTTTGGTATTTTATTTCGAAATGCGCTAAATGCATGCATATGTACATAGGCAACATAAATCGCACACAGTTTATGGTCGTAAGAGGAGCAGGTGGCCATGTGCATACTGTGTCTTGTTATAAACATTAAATACATAAATATGCGGCGCACTAGCCACATTATTGCATTTGGTCTCAGCTGTTGCCTAACCGTCGCCGCGCGTGTGCGTGGCTCATATTATAACTGTAATTTATCGATATTTAAATATGCTCAAGTGTGAGCTGTTGTATTTATTTTATGTTTTTTTGGTATTTTATTTCATTGCATAGGCAACATAAATCACAATTCAAATTTCGTGTCAACTTTGCTCACACACAGTTTATGGTCGTAAAAGGAGCAGGTGGCCATGTGCATACTGTGCGTATGGTTAGCCGATGATTCAAATTTATCGATATTTGGCGCCCAGTCGGCACCATAACAAATACTCGAATGCTCCTCATAGCTGCCCAGCAGACTTAGCGCTGCTTCCTTCCACTGCACAACACTAAAATTGGTATACATGCAGGCCGCTAGGATTAGATCAGTTCGCTGTGGATGCGGCTTCAGGCGCCAGATGCCACCATTTAGATTCAGTTCGGCTAGGCTGCGTTTCATAGCCCGCGTATCGAACACGCGCAACAATTCGTCGTAGCTGCCGGTGAGCAGTTGATGTTCGTTGGTCGGATGGCTGAGCAGGCAGGTGACGCCAGCGCCATGTGCCTTATTTGTCCAGATGCGCTGTGGCTGCTCCTCCATGCCGCTGCGCAAATCGTAGGCATGCAGCAAACAGTCGTCGCCGCCGCTGTACACACGCTGTGGATTCCAGCGATCGAAGGCGCATGTCCACGCCTCAAAGCCGTGCGCATGCCAAGTGCAGAGCTTACTCAGCTCATCCTGCGCCGTATACTGCAGCTGATGGACATTGCCCAGCGAATCGGAGACGAGCAGCTGCAATGCAGCAGCGCCAGCAACACGTTGCCAATCCAGGGAGAGTGCCAGAGCCTTTGACGTATTCAGTGTCGTCTCCTCCAGCGCCAGCTGTGCGCGCTGCAGCAATCGCTGCTCTGCGTGCAGCAGTTCATAGATCTCCAGCTCACCGAGCGCATTGACTGTGGCCAGCAGCGGGCCACTGTTGCAGCTCCAGGCTGGCAGCCACTTCATGTCCAATATGGCTGCCGTTTCGATGCACTGCAGCCGCTTCAGTGTGCCCTCAGCTCTGTCGAAGGCAAACAAATAGATGCGACCCTTGCGTGGCCGTTGTCCCTCAGCTGGAGTTGGATCTGTCGCTGCAGCTGTGCTGTTCTGCTCAGCCTCCACCAGCTGATAGGTGCCGCAGGCAAAGTATTTATCATGCGTCCCATCCTGTGTACACCATTCCACCGAATCCGCCGAGTATTCGGTGTCCACGTTGTGCAGCGTTGTGAACTGCATGGCTGCTAAAAAAAAAAAAAAGAATAACAAACAAACCAGAGTAATGTGGTGCTCTGGTCACACTGCAAAGCAGCGATTGACCCAAATATGTTATCGATAGGCGCCATGTTCTTATTGCTCTTATTAGATTTATTTTGTTTGTTTCTTTCGCTACTTTAGAAAATTAATACGTACTTTCTACTTAGTGCTCGTTTCATGTTATGGGCTACAAATCATTATGAATTATTTAGGCTTAGTTGTTCACTTTCTTTGCTTATAACATTACATACAAAAAAAATGGGATTAGGCGGCCATTTAACAAAGACCGTTACACTTTCAAAAATGTTACAATTTCTAAAACCTATTTTATATGCAAATACATTGATTTCTCATGAGTTGTTGCTGTTTGTTTTCTGTTTTTTACTTTTTAGCTGCATAATCATATATATATATATATATATATATATATATATATATATATATATGTAGTTAGAGTGCACGTGTGTGTGATTGTTGTTGTTGTTTTTGTTGTTTTGTTTGTTTGTTTGTTGGTTTTATTTTATGTGTCGGTGCGTTTCGTTACATTTTCCATTTGCTCTCATCACACACTCTGTTTTAATGCTCAACTTTAGTGTTCTCTTGCTGTTTTTGGTTAGCCATGGACATATCTGATGGCATCTCTAATTGCTTTATACATATTAAGATGTATGTACAATGCATTATTGCACTTCTCTCTTACTCGCTCACTCGCCTACTCTCTTACTATCTCTTTCTCTCTAAAAGCTATTGCACTAACGTATTCTTAAGCTACGAATGTAAGTTAAACATTTAAAATTTCATTCCAAAAAGTTACAAATTGTGTATATATATGCAGATATATATATATATATATAGATATATATAGTTAGTTGTATATATATATATATATATGTGTGTGTGTGTAGTTTTTTAAATATAGAACGCGCGCCTTAAGGATATCTTTTGTTTCTTTTCATGCTCGCTCGCTCGCTCTTTCTTTCTCTTTCTCCTTCGCTTTCACTTTGTACAAACGCGTTCAATACAGACGAAATATTCTATATATATATATATATATATAGCTACAAGAAATGTGTTTGTGGTTGTGTGTGGGAAGGCGCAGGTTGTGTGTAGGGGGCGTGGCTGACCAGACAACATATTTATGTATGTGTGTGTTGTGTGTTGTGTGTTCGTTCGTTGTCAACAACAATTTCTGCACGCTGCAGCGCCAACAATAGCCCAAAAATATAGCTAGATTTATATATATATATATATAAAGTTGATATATATATATACAGCACAGGGGTTCTAGCATTTGGTTAGCTCATTTTGGCGCTTTCGCGATACTCATTTGGTTTTCATAACAATTATTGGTTCGAGTATCTTTAGCATATCATTATTCTCTGGTGCGCCAGCTCCGTTGCCAGCTGCGCCGCCCGCTGCACTGCTCGCTCCGCTGGCTGTCGCCGCCTGCAGCTTGCTGTAGCTTTGCTGATGCTGATTGAGGCTGACCAGGCGCTGCTGCTGCTGCTGATTGATGACAATTGCCTCGTGATGCGGCTGCTGCAGCAGGCTGCCCGTCATCTGGTGCAGTTCGTGTTGTTGTTGCTGTTGCTGCTGCTGTTGTTGCTGCTGCTGTTGCTGCTGCTGCTGTTGCTGCTGCTGCTGCAACTGTTGCTGCTGCAGCACATCCAGCTGCTTGTCCTGCTCATCAGCATCCCCATCGTCCAGCTGTGAGTCCGTCTTCAGCACAAAACTATCCCCGCCATCCGTGTCATTGTCGTAGAGCTGCTCGGCCGTATCTTCCTCCGTCTTGCCATGGAACTCGGCGCTGGCGCTGCTGCTCGTGCGCGGCGTATGGCTGCGCATGCGCCGCAATCTGGCATATTCCGCCTGCTTGGACAGTCGCTCCTTGCGCTCATCATTGTTCTCGGTGGCACGGATCTGGGCACGCTTGAGGCGCGCCCGTTCGCTCAGCTTCTGCAGCCGCACCGTTCGCTGCTCGGGCGATTCATTTGCACGCACCGCACGCTGATGCGCTGCCATTTTGTCGAGCCGGATGCGTTTCTCCTCCTCCGTCTCATATTTGTTGGCGCCGCTGCGTCGCGGCGTGGCAGACCCATCGCCATCTGCCGTGGAATGTGCATGATGTAGATGATGATGATGATGATGGCCATGATGCAGTGGCGGACGTCCGCGTCGCCCACTCCCAATGCCTGCGCCCAAATGCGGTGCGGACAGCATTTGATTGAGCTCCTGCTCCAGCAGCGTGTTCGCCTTCAGATGATCCTCGCTGGTCAACAGGCTAATCTTGCGTGGTCGACCTCGACCCATTTTCGGGAATTCATGCAACAGTTGCTGCTGCTGCTGCTGCTGTTGCTGCTGCTGTTGCTGCTGCTGCTGTTGCTGCTGCTGCTGTTGCTGCTGTTGCTGCTGCTGCTGCTGCGGATCCTGCTGCGGGCCAAGTCCGGTGACAGTTAGCGTAGGATTAGCACCGCCTGGCGCCGTCAGTATATTGTATTGACCCGGCGCCGTTGGACTGCTCCCGCCACTGGCATTGGTGAAATGCACGGGCGTAAACGGCGGCGGCACCGTATTCGGCCCAATGCCCAACTGGAAGCCATTGTGATACATGGGATAGTAGGCGGTCGCACTGGCTGCCGCCGAGCCATTAGCAGCGCCCGCTGCACCGCCGCCGCCGCCGCCGCCCGTCACCGTCACGGTGCCAGCGCCACTCGTTCCGCTGGCCGTCGCCGGGAATGTGGCCAGGTAGGGCAACTGATTGTAGAGCTGTGTGCCGGTTGTTGTTGATGTTGTTGCTGCCGCAGCAGCGGCGGCCGCGGCGGCTGCAGCGGCTGCTGCTGTGCCCGGCTTGAGGACCTTCTGCTGTTGCTGCTGCTGCTGCTCGGCGGCGGCCACAATCACCTTGGCCTCGTTCTGACCCAGTGTAACAGACCCGCTGTTATCGTTCGCCTCGCCAGACTGCAACAGAAATGTTTATGTTTTTTTCAGGTTATGTGCGGCAAGTGAGGTTATGTTGCAGAAGTGCTCTAGAAACAAACTGCACTCTCTCTCTCTCCTTCTCCCTCCCTCTCTCTCTCTCTTTTGCTGTCTTTGCATTTTTTTTTGTTAAGCTGGCTGCGCCAGACTTTTGTTGTTTTAGCAATTGCAAACAAATATATATATATATATATAGACATTCTCTATATAGTCACTCATGGTAGATGCATTGGATAAACTCAGCTTCTGTCTGCTGGCAACTAAACAAATTTCCAATTAGAATCCATTTTTAAGGTTATGTTCAACATAACCTCTAAACTGCACTTTTAAGGTTATGTTAACGAGCTCTACTGCACATCTACATAAATAACTCCAATCGTGTGAGCGAGACAGACAGTTTGACAGACAGAGACAAAGGCAACGTTTTCTATATATTTCTTTTTTTCGAAATGAATTGAAGACACATTTGGCATACATTTTTGGGCATTATACAGATTTTGCGCTTTAATCGGCTTTCGGATTTTTTGTTTGTTTTTTTTTTTTTTGGTTTCTTTTTTTTTTTATATATACAAAAGATTTTTGTTTTGTTTTTTGTTTTTTGTGGTTTTTCTTTTTACATTATAGTTAAGTATTGTATATAGGTTAGGCTTTGCTTCCTCTTCTACTGTACAGTGAAAGCTCAACTAACGAACTCTTACATAGAAACAAAAAACTATTTCTCACTTTTGTAATGTGTCGGAAATAATAAAAATTGCAAAATAAAAGAAAATTCAATTCTTTTACACTTGACGCTCTAAGGAGCTTTCACTGTACATACCGTTGGTTATACATATATATTTATATCTTCAATAAACTTCAAAACATAAAAAAATATAAGAAAACGAAACAAGATGGTTTTGGCCTGCTTTCAGCCACTACAAAACGGAATGAAACAAAAAAAATACAAATTTAGTAAAAATTGTTAAAACTTAACTTAAGCTGTTTGACAACATAATGGGATGAAACACAAAAAAAAAAAAAAAGTAGATAAAACTTTTTGTTTTCACTGTTGGAGTTGGAAACAAAATATTTAAATTTTGCTCGCTTTTGTTTAACTCAATGAAACAAAATGAAATGGAACACAAGCAAAAAACATTTTTAATAAAATATAAAAAACTCTAAACTCCCTTTTGCTGTTCTATATTGTTGTTTCGCTTAGTGAAACAAAATGAAATGGAACACTTTTTTTTTAAATAAAAAAACTATTAACTGAAGCGCATTCTTTGCGCTTTTGCTCTAAATTCTTCTGTTTCGCTTAGTGAAACAAAATGAAATGGAACACAAAATATATTTTATAGAAGAAAAACCTTAAACTGAAGCGCAATTCTTTGCCCTTTTGCTCTAAATTCTAAATTCTTATGTTTTACATAGTGAAACAAAATGAAATGGAACACAAATACAAAGAAATCAAAATTAAATTCAAAACTTGAACTCGCTCTATTGTCTCCATTTCTATTGTTTTCATATCTTTTGTTTCATTTGCTGCTTTAAATTCTTCTGTTTCGCTTAGTGAAACAAATTGAAATGGATCACAAATACATATTTTTTAAAAATAAAAAAACTAGAAACTTCACTTTTGCTGTTCTAAATTGTGGTTTCGCTTAGTGAAACCAAATTAAATGGAACACAAAAACATTTTTTTTTTTTTTTGCCTTTTGCTCTAATTTCTTCTGTTTTGCATAGTGAAACAAAATGAAATGGAACACAAACAGAAAAACATTAAAATTGGGGGAAAAAAAAGTAAAGCTCGCTCTATTGTCTAGGCATTTACTGGTCTAAACTGTTCCGTTTCTCTAAGTGAAACAAAATGAATTGAAACACAAAAGAAGCTTGACTTGAGCAGCTTCACTCGCTTCTTTCTAAGTTTCATTCTCTCTCTCTCACACACACCCACTTCCACTGCTCTTCTTCCCCCTCTCTCTCTCTCTCTCTCTCTCTCTGTCTAGTGTTTGTTCTTGTGCTTCGCTTGTTGCTTGCTTGTTGTTCTTTTTGTTCATTTGTTTGTTTGTTGTTTGTTGTTGTTGTAGTTGTTTTGTTCCCGCCGCCCTGGCACTGCCTACGGCTGCATACGCACCTGAAGTTCCACCATATTGGCGTATTTCTGCTTATAGAACTCGAGCTGATTGGCAATGCTAAAGTGCGGAACATGCGCCTGCAGCAATTTACCGGTTTTGCCCGGCTCCTCGCCATAGATCTGTTGGACAAAGATGCTGCCCGCCTCGGCAGCTCCACTGCCACCAGCAACTCCATCGATCAGCTGTTGGGCGCCAAGCGAATAGCGCGGCTGTTGCTGCTGCTGCAGTTGCTGCTGCTGTTGTTGCTGCTGCTGCTGCTGTTGCTGCTGCTGTTGCTGGTGCTGCTGTGGCTCCTGTTTCAGCTGCATAGTCGGTCGCGCTATAAACATATTCTGGCCCATATACTCAATGGCCTGATGCTGCTGATAGGCTGAGGCTGGGGCAGCTGTCACCAAATGCTGATCGTCGGCGGCAACAGTTGCTGCTGCTGCTGCCGTTGTAGTATTGCTGCTGCTGCTGCTGGTGGTGGTGGTGGCATTGTTGTTGTTGTTGGCAGGCGCTGATGTGACGTTTGCCTGATTTAAATTAATATTATGCTCATTATTACAATTGGCTGATTGGCCAGCTACGTTTGCAGCGGCGGCGGCTGCGGCGGCGGCGGCAGCAGCGGCTGTTGCCACTGCTAACACTTGCTGCTGCTGCTGCTGCTGCTGTTGATGTTGCTGCTGCTGCTGCTGCTGCTGCTGCTGTTGCTGCTGCTGCTGCTGCTGCTGCTGCTGCTGAACGGTCAGTGTATTGGAATTGGTCGAATTGGTCGATGAAGACGACGACGAATTCTGAACATGCACCTGCACCTGTTTGTATATCTTTTTCTTTTCTCTGACCTTTTTCGCATAGTCGTTCAGCTTTCTCAGTCTTTCCTTGCGCTCGTCCACCGATTCGCTGGCGATGCGCTGTCGGGCTCTGGCTGCCATCTCTGCCAAGCGCACCTTGCGCTGATCCGCCGTCTCGCTGGCCCGATACATGCGCATCCGTTCGGCCAGTTTGGCCAGACGTTTTGATCTCTGATCGGGTGATTCCATTGCCCGTCGCAAACGCTGACGGGCTGCATTGCGTACCAGTCGCATTGCACGCTCCAAATCTGATTCATTCTGTCGCCTTTGGCGATTTGCTTCTGCGTTACGCATCAAACGTTTTCGATATTCGTCTTCACTTTCACGCTGACGTCTCTCGCGCATCCTCTCAGCATTGCGGGCCAACCGCCGTTGTCTTGCCTCTGGACTCTCGTTCCAGCGCTGCTGATGTTGATGATGATGTGGTTGTGTCTGCTGCTGCTGCTGCTGTTGCTGCTGTTGTTGTTGCTGCTGCTGCTGTTGTTGCTGCTGCTGCTGCTGCTGCTGTGTAGTACTGTTGCTAACTGTGGAGCTGGATGCCAGGGGCGTGGGTGGTGGCTGTTGCTTAAGCGAGAGCGGCTGTGTGTAAGCGGGTAATGTTATTTGCAATTGTTGCTGATGAAATTGTTGCTGCTGTAGATGATGTTGCTGTTGTTGAAACTGTTGCTGTTGCTGCTGCTGTTGCTGTTGTTGCTGGTGCTGTTGCTGTTGCTGCAGTTGCAATTGTTGTTGCTGATGTGTCGATAGGGGTACCAACAGCGCTGACGGATGCTCGATAAGTAGGCGCGCATTTGGGCCATTTATTGCCAAAAGTGTTGCGTATTGTTGCTGTTGCTGTTGCTGCTGCTGGTGATGGTCAAGTGTTGGTTCGATCTTTATCCCATTGGGATCTGGTTCCATTATTTGGCAAAGCCTGAACAACAATCGAAATTGTCGTCAAATTGTGTTCGCTGCTGCTGCTGCTGCGGCTGTTGCTGCTGCTCGATCGATTAATGCAATGCCTTTCCAGTCTGTATTCCAGTCAACAAACAGCGTTGATGATGCTCGTCGTGTCCCCGTCCTTTTGCTGATATCGATAACTGTTGCTGCGATTGCTATTGCTATTCTTGCTGTTGTTCTTGTTCTTGTTGCTCGGGCGACAATAACGCTGGCGTTTTGATCGCCGCATTTAACAGCCGTTCTCGTTTTGCTTGCGTTTGCGCTTGCTGTTTGCGTTCTTTCTCGTTTTTCCTTTTTTGTTTTGTTTGCTGCTTCGCAATTGGGTATTTGTTATATAAAAGAGATTGCACTCGATTTATCGTTATCGTAAATCGCTATCGCCTCTATACGTACGCACACATGTGTGTGTATGTATCTCTTTGTGTGTGTGTGTGTGTCTCCCTCTTTCTTTTCTTTCTTCTTTTTTTTTATTATGATTTTGTGCGTTTTCGTTTTAACAACTTTTGGCTGCTGCTAATGATGTGATATTCGCGCTCTTTCGCTCACTCTCTCGTGCTCTCGCTTTTCTTTACCGTCGCTCTCTCGCAATCGTTGTGACTGTTGTTTCGGTTTCTGTTTTGCGCATCACCTTTTTTTTTTGTTCTTCTTTTCCTTTTTTTCTTTTTTTTTTTGCTTGTCAATCAATTTGCAATATGCTTCTAAACGTTGAACGCTGCCGTTGACGCTGCCTCAGCTATTTTTCCTGGCTGCTCGCTCTTCCTCTTCTTCCTCTGCACATGCAAAAATGTCGGCGGGGGGAGAAATGAAATGAAAACAACAAAAATATTCATACAGATGGCAACAACAAATGGCATTCAAAACGTACGGTTTGTGTCTCAGCTAAACGAAATTGCGCACCTTTCACTGCGGTTCTCGCCTAGACGCAGCTATTCGTGATTTTTTCTCTTTTTCGTTTTCGTTTTATTTGTATTTGTATTTTTAAATTTTTGTATTTTTTTTTTTATTTTATTGTATTCAATGTTATTGTGCAAAAATGCCGTTGCGTGTTTGCAATTTATTTTATTTTCGTTTTAGATCAGTTGACTGTATTTTTGTCTTCTTTTTATTTTATTTTATTTTTTTTTATTTTTGGTGGCTACTTTTGGTGCGTGCGCACGTTTCTTCTTCTTGCTTGATAGTAAATGACAATTGGCGCCGCCACCGTTGCCGCTGGGCCGTTCCAATGACTATACGACTGACTTCCAGTGCCTTCCAATCGATTTTTCACATGATTATACGTGCACGCACACACACGCACAGCCACATGCACACATTGGCTGCTTGGCTGGCTGGCTGGCTGGCTGGTCACACACACACGCGCACGCACACGCACACACACAGCTACAGCAAACGGCGGTCTCTATATATGTATGTACATATATGTAGTATGTGCATACATACATACATACATACGCACACGTCTGTCAGTCTGACTGTCCGTATGCCGCACATACATACATATATTGTCTTTTATAAATATTTGGATGCCTTTTGCCACAATTGTTGCATCAGTTGCAATGCATTTAATTGATTTAACACTTTACCGCTCCAATTTGTCGGCATTTGTGAATCGCACACACATACAGACACAAACACGACTGCACTATATATATATAAATATATATCTATATATAAATATATATATATGTATATATGTGTGTGTGTATAAATATATTTAGTTTCCCATATTTCGGCTTTGCATTTTACAATTGTTCAATATGCCGAAATTGCTTGCGTTTCACTTTTCCGCAATTGTTTTCAGTTCGTTTTCCCGAATGTTAAAAAAAACGCGCTAAAATTGTCCGGCAAGTGAAATGCTCCGCCGTTTTCTGTACCAACGCACACAACAACACATTAAAAAATAAATACAACTGGAATGTTGGAAACTGGATGTGTAGGTGTGTGTATGTATACATGTAGCATCAGGCGATAAACGCGATGTCCAACAGCCCACAAGAAAAAAAACTATCGAACAACATTGCGCCCAATTTTGCCTATCGAACGACAGGCGCGATAAATGGCGCGCACACTCAAAATGGCTAAAGCAAAAACAAAAAAAAAAGAGACACAAAAACTATCGTTTCGTAATTTCCCATAACAATTATTTTGAGGATCGAAATAAAAATGCGATTTACTTTTAAAAATTGTGAATGCAACTTTATTCAAGTATTCATTTTGTTTTTCGTTTGCTTCTTGTGTTGGTTTTGAGTGTTGTTTTGTTTGTTGTTGTTGTTGTTGTTGTTGTACATAGAATATTACAATTACATAAAATGTTTGTTTCATAATTTTACATCAAAACAATTAGCTTTTTGGGTAGCTGCCAGGGTGGGGGGAGTCATTAAAAAGAGAGAGAAAAAAAAAAACAATTTGAAATTTCGACTAGAACTTAAGTGGTACGTTTCATATATTATATATAGAGATATACATATATAAATATGTTTTTTTTTGTTAAATTTAATTTTTTGCCTTTAATTTTGTTGTTGTTTTTGAAAGGATTTTCTTCTTTTTTTTTAATATTTCTTGTAGCAGGCGTGGGGGGGGGGGTTCTGGGAGGCGTTCAATGTTGCTATAACAATATGCCATATGCATATATATATATGTATGTATGTGTGTATGTGTGTGTATGTATGCTTGCGTGTGTGTGTGTGTGTGTGTGTATACCATACATAATCCTGTGTGTTTGTTTATACGCATGTGGTGGCACACACACACACTCACACTCTCTCACACACACACACGCACACACACAGGGGGTTGCTTTGTTTTGTTTCTTTGAAGTTTGTTTTATTTTCGCTTTTGCTTAGCTGTTTTTGCTGTTGTTTTGTTAATTGCAAATATGAAACGTGGCAGCTTGCACAATTGATCGCCAGATGGCGCACCTGTTGCAGCTATAGAAAAACAAAATGCCTATTGAAAGTGTGGGTGTGGGTGAGTGTGTGTGTGTGTGTGTGTGGGTAAAAATGCAGTTAGAAGACAATTTTGCAAGACGCACGCTGCAATTTGCTAGCAATGAGTCACCCTGTATGCAAACGTCTATGTGTGTGTGTGTGTGTGTACATATGTGAGCATGTGTGCCTGTGTGTGTGTATTCTTCATATGGGGTTGAAGTTAATTTTTGTTGCTTTTTGCATTTCGCTTTTTGGGGTTTGCTGTTGCTGTGCTGCTTCCACACACACATGTGTGTGTGTGTGTGTGTGTGATGTGCATACAATTACACATGTATGTGTGTTTGTGTACGTGTGTGTGTGTGTATCTATATATATTATTCTGTGTTTTGTGTATATATAACTATTTCTATATATATATACATATGTGCATATATGCATACATACACGCACACACACATATGCATGCATGTATGCATGCATATACATACATACATATATATATATGTATATATATATATTGTAAGAATATAATGCATGCATTATAAAAATACTTTTTTTGTGTTTTGTTTTTTTGCTTTTTTCTTTTTGCTTTTCATTTGCTTTTACTTCAATTTTTGTTGTTGTTTTGTTAATGTTAACTTATAAAAAAAAAATTTCTCACACTTATTTTTGCTGCCAAAAAAAAGTGCCTCGTTTTTTTTTTTAAATATTATTATTGTTTTTTTTTTTTTTGTTATATTATTTATATTTAAATGTTATGCGGCTGTTTTTCTTCTTCTACTTCTCATTTTACTTATTATTTTTTTTGGGTTTTTTTTTCTTTTTTTTTTTTAGTCATTTCTATGTAAATGTTATATGTTGTTTCCATTTGTTTTTGTTTTTTATGTATACAATATATATATATATTATTTATAGCTGTTTTTCTTTCTTTTGTTGTTCTTGTATATATGTATGTATGTATGTATATATATATATATTTGCTTCTTCTGTTCTATACTCTTTGCTCATGCTGCACTGCTCGCACACACACACATGCACATGCACACGCTTAGCAGCATATATGTGTGCTTCTTCTTCTTATTGCTGCTGCTGCTGCTTTTGCTGTTGCTGTTTATGCTTCTTCTTCTTGTTTTCTTCTGCATGTTGCTGCTGCTTCTTCTTCTTTAGTGTGTGTGTGTGTGTGTTTGCTTGCACATTTCTGATTAGATACCATTTGATTAGATTCTGTGTCTGTGTGTGTATGTGTGTGTGCACTTTACTTGCTGAAGCCCGCTTCACAAGCTTCCAATGTTGCGCTCTGATTGGAGTAGCGCGCCAGGCATATGTATGTATGCATGTTCCAGTATGTGTGTGTGTGTTTGTGGGTGTCTGATTGGATGTCTGATTGGGCTCTGTATTAGATTTGCTTCTTTTTAGTAGCCCTTAAGGCGATCCTCGAGCGGCGGCTTGATCACCTTGGGCGCACTGGCCCGCGAGACACGCATCCTCTCAGCGGCCTTGGCCAGACGCTTCTTGCGCTCATCATTCGATTCGCTGGCGCGCCGCAAACGCTGACGGGCGGCATTCTTCATCAGTCTTAAGGTTCTTTGTACTTCGTTTTCGTTCTGCCTGCGCACACGATTCGCTTCCGCATTCTTGGCCAGACGCAGGCGATATTCCGCTTCCGACTCCTTGGAGCGTTTGTCGCGCATTCTCGCCGCGTTGCGTTCCAAGCGGCGTTCGCGTGCCTCAATCGATTCGTTGCTGCGCCGACGTGCCGCCTTCTGAGCCCGCGACGATTGGTGGCCAAGTGCGACGCCGGTGACAACGAGGCCGGTGGACAAATGCTGATGCAATGGATGCGGTTGTTGTTGTTGCTGCTGCTGTGGATGTTGTTGTGGATGTTGTTGCTGCTGCTGCTGTTGTGGATGCTGTTGCTGCTGCTGCTGTGGATGTTGTTGCGCTGGATGTTGCTGCTGTGCTGTGTGTTGTTGCTGTTGCTGTTGTGTATGTTGTTGGAAGTTGTCGCCGCCGCCGCCGCCGCTGTTGGTGTTGTTGTTGCGAGTGCTGCTGCTGCTGCTGGTGTTGTTATTGTTGTTGCTGGTTGAATTGTTGTTGTTGTTGTTGCTGCTGGCCGTATTGTTGCTATTATTATTGCCACTGCTGTTGTTATTGTTGTTGCTATTGCTGTTGTTGTTGTTGTTAACAGCAGCAGCAGCTGCCGCAGCAGCCGCAGCAGCAGCAACACCTGTACTCGCACTCGCCGCAGCAGCGGCCGCAACTGTCGTATAATTATTGTATTCGATTAGGCCACGATTGCTCGGATATAGATGATGCATGGGATTCTCATAGCTGAGATATTCCGGCTTGATGAAGAACGAGTCGCGTGCCGTCAGCGGCGCCGTCGGCGAGTTGAGGAAATACAAGCGGCTGTGATGATCTGTGGTAATGCTGCCTCCGCCGCCACCCACACCCGCGGACATCGGAGAGGGTGTTTAATTGTCGATGGCAAAGTGTATATCGTTTGATGGCGCCCAAAAATTTTGTGTTTTTTGTTGTTTTTTTTTTGTGTAATTTCCTCCTACACACTCCTCACTCCCTCTCTCGTTCGCTCGCTCGCTCGCTCTCTCTGTAGCCGTCTCACTCGCTGTTCCTCTCGCTCTCGCTCCCTCCGTATTTTCTAATATTTATTTTTTTGCGTATTTTTTTTTTTCGCGCGCGCTTTACACACACACACACCAATTGAAGAGACGGCTCGAAAAAACAATGTGGCGAGTAAACAACAAAAGCGACATATAACTAATCAATATGGAAAAAAAGAAACTTCCAAATTCTGATTGGAAGTTCACAATTTCCACGATATATACGCACACACCGACGAACACGCATGCACCAAATAATTCGCATGGAAGTGCTGTTTACTCATTTTGGCTCTGTTATGCTCAACGCTGACTTCCAGTTTGTTGGCGCGTATATGGGTCTAGCGCGGGCTGCGGGGGCGGGTGGCACCGCTATTTTCCAATTGTCAAAAAGCTAGCCGGCACGGTTGCAGCGCAACACACACACACAGGGCTGTATTGCTAAAAACACAAATCGATAACAACAAATTTTCAAAAATTATTATAGTAAATTGCAAAGAATTGCACTTTCCTAAATATATTTCAAAATATATTATTATGCAAAATTATTATGCAAATAGTTTTCTTATATATTTATACATAATATCATTGCATTTGCTTAAATTATTATATTTTTTTTATATATTATTACTTATCTTATTACGTTAAATACGGCTTATCTGTAATTTAATTTCATTTGTTATTCAATTTATTTCGTTTGTCAAATATTAATTTACGCAAATTGATTATTTTTAACATAGAACTGTTAAGGTTTCCTATCGATGTTATGCTATCGTGCCGAATCAAGCATTTCCCGCCTATCGATATATAGATTTTGTGTTGTAAACAGCACCAACTGAGTTTAAAGCTGACTTAACATAAATGTAGTATAACAGTGTGCTAACATTTCATTTTTGTAGCAGTGCTTTCATTGAACAGGTGTTACAAGAGCTAAACGCGGCTTTGACGTCATAAGCCACACACATTGTCAAATAAAATTGTTAATTATTAAATTATATAGTAAATGTTTTGCACAAGTTATTTTTAAGCAAAAATAACACAAATAATCATGTATATTAGGGAATTATTTATTTATTTTGTCATACAAGACGAGACAGCTTAGCGCTTGTGACGTCACCAGCTGCACATGTTATGCGCTCTCCGAGCGCGCTGCTCAAATGCTTAGAGCAATGTCCCACCTTGTACAGTGCAGTTGTCATGTGCTGATGTTTTTGGTGTGTGTTGGGTTGTTTTTTATTTTTGATTCTTTTGTTTTGTCTTGTCAGATATTTGCCGTGAGCGGACGTCTTATGTTTAGCGCTGCGCTGCGTCGCAGTTTGCGTAAATTGACTTCAAAACAACTGAACATAACTGTAATCAGCAGCAACAGCGCATTTTTTTGAATTGTGTTTTCAACCGTTTGTCAATGTGATTTGTGCAAAATTCATTTAAAATTGTGGCCGTGTTATTCGATATATATATATATTGATATATATATATTTATGTAAAAATATTTATTTAAATCAAATCAATTGTTTTTTTTACTGTTATTTTTTTTTTTTTTTTTTGATTGCAAACGAAATGTGAAGTGCAGGTGCAAAAAGCAAAGAACAAAAATTCAACAAAATTTATGTAAGCAGCTAAGAGAAATATGAAATATGGCACATAACATCAATTTTAATATATGAATATCAATACATGCACACACACACATACACACATGCATACATACATACATATTCATATATACGAAACGAACATGAACAATAAAAAGGCAACTTTACACATTCCAATTTGATTCTCTGCTTGTGTGAAAAACTAATAAGTAAAAAGAAACGGAGAAGTAGCAGCAGCAGCAGCAACAACAACAACAACAACAATAACTGTATAACTAATAATAATAATAACAACAACAACGGCGACGGCAGCGACAACAACAACAACAGCAGTAGCAGCAGCAGCAGCAGCAGCATAGGCACGGCAAAGTAGCAGCAGAAGAAGAAGAAAATAAATAGCAATTTCGACTAAATAAAGGTATGTATGTATTTAATATATGCGCGCGAGTGTGTGTGTGTGTGTGTGTGTGTGTGTGTTACGTTTACTTTACATACAAACACTATTGAGTTATAGATATAAATGTACGTGTGTGTGTGTGTGTGTGTGTGCATATTTCGTTATTAGTTTAACTCTTCAATTTATTTATTGTTATTATTACTGCTGTTGCTTGTATGTGTGTATGCATGTGTGTGTGTGTGCGTGTGCTGTTGCTGCTGCCGCCTATCGTATTTCTATCTTGTTGTCTCTTTCGCTAGTTCTTATTGTTGTTTGCCATTAACTATGCTCACTTGAGCTGAGCCACTGGAATAGTTACGTTAAATCAGTGCGTGCGTATGTGTGTGCGTGTGTGTGTGTGTGTGTGTGTTTGTTTGTGCTTTAGCATGCGGCAGAGATTACGTTGATAATGCCAAGAGTATTGCTGTGCATGTATTTGTTTATTGTTCTCATAGATATTTATACACACACAGAAAGAGCAAGAGAGAGCGAGAGAGACAAATTTAATTAACTTGAATAATTGCTATAAATTTTCAATTGCAATTGAATTTCATATAACATACAAATTCTGCCAGCTCTTATATATTTGCTCTCTCTCTCTCTCTCTCTTTTTGCATTTCTTTTTCAAGTCTTGTTTCAGTTGAATGACCTCGTATTTTCCATGCTTCTGGTGGCTAATAACTTTCTTACATTGCGCCATTTTGTCACGTCTTCAAAATCTAACGTACACACACACACACACACACACATAGGCAAATTGACATTTAGGCTAGGCACATGCATCGATTAATATAATCGATTAATCAGGCGCAGCTGTCAGCGCATATCTAATGCAAGCAATTGGAATCCATTGGAATTCATATGCATGTGTGTGCGTGTGTGAGTGAGAGAGCTTTAATAAGATTGCCTCTGCACTGTCATCCCAATTGCAAATCTAGTTGGACCAATAAGAGTGCAGGCGCTGTAAAAGGCGCACACTCAAAGGCATTTCTCAGCATCTTTTAATGATCCTTTGCCCTGCCTTTGTCTGGCTGACAGCAGCAGCAGCAGCAGCAGCAAGAAAAAAACATCGTTTGGCATTTTACGACACATGCAAAACTTGCTATTTAACATAACCATATCCATTTCCAGCCTCTGCCTCTCACACACACACACACACACACATGCATGCATACCAGCATGCATACATAGATGTAACAGAGTATCATTAAATGCAGATCTCTATAAAAGCATAAAAAAATACATTGTTGTTGTTGTTGTTGTGGTTATTGCGTTCGCTTCAAAACGAAACCAAAACCGAACCAAGCCAAAGCCAGCAACAACAACAACAACAGCAACTACCTATGCACATGCATACATTCACACACACACATTCACACACACACACACACACACGCACACAGCCAAAGCAGCAATCCATAATAATCTTCCCGTAATTTATAGTCCAAGACAATTTATGTAATTTACAAATACCAAAAATGACAGAGACAGCAAATTGACGGAATGTGCACGAATGAGCGGGTGAGAGCGAACGAGCAAAGCAAACGTTGAGAGCGCAATGCAACTGCAACTAACGATAATAACAATAACTGAAAAATATATATATATATGTATGTATGTATATATGAATACATATATACGCAACAACAGCAACGACAGTGTACTAAATAAACAATTCAACAAATTTGATCCGAGGCGAACACACACACACACACATAGACGAAAAAAAAACAACGTCGACTTGCACACGCATATCAAAATGCATATGAAAAAAAAAATGAAAGAAAAAAATATGTGTAAGAAAACGTATAAGACAACAACAGTAAGTGCAGCAGGCAGCAGCAGCAGCAGCGACGTTGGCAGCGCTGCAAAAACAACTGCGCTGAGCAGGACGTGGGGGCTGGGTGGGCAGCGTTCAAACAAACAGCAATGCTGACTGCGACGGCGACGTTGACGTTGACGTTGACTGCGACGGCGGCGCGTATACAGAAAATGTCGTTCGTTTTTGTTTTTGCTTCTCAAGTTTTGTGAACGCATAAAATAACAAGTAGAAGAAAAGGAAAAAGCAAAAGAAGTAGTCGTAGTAGCAGCCATAGTTATAAAGCAGCACAACGAAGCTCAAATACACTAATAAAGACATACAAAAAAAAAAACACACACATATATTTATATGTATGTATATATATTTATTTATTTATAATTTAAGACTAGTTTGTTATGCAAATAAAGAAAATGAATAGCAGATAAGATCTAAGTAAATGTTTTCTATAGCTTATCAGCGTGCATGTCAAAGTGATTGTATGCACTCAGAGCGCAGAGTATGCCAAAGGTAGCAATACAAAAAGAAAAACTAGAGAAAAATTATAAAACTTGCACAAATACAAGCACACACACAGAGTCAGAGAGTGAGAGAGAGAGAGGGATACAGACAGCCAGGCTCATGCACACACACACACACACATACAAACGCGCATTGAATGCGGTAATTGCATTTATTGCACTCTTGCGCTCTCTTTTCTTTGCGCCAAGTCTCTTTTAGTTGCGCTCTGCGTGCGCTCGCACCCAAGGCCTAACTGAGAACGAACTAAGCACAAACTGTGCAGCAAATAAAGTAATAACTTCTTAGATAAAAGTCATCCAAATGTTTTTCTATGTTTTCGTTATGATTGTTGCTTGCTTCTCCGTTGTAAGGGCATTCGTGTTGCGACTTTTGTGCGAAAGATTTTGCTTGCGGTTTAAAACTTTGCATTGCGTTGCATTAATGATGTTGAAGATGACGATGATGATGATGATGATGAGGTTGATGGGGCTGAGAACTGGGTGTAGTTATACAAAGCCAAGCACACACACACACACACACACACACACACACACACACACACACAAAGAGCTGCATTCATACATACATATATAGCAGCATAGGTGAGAGGACTTGCTGGTTTGGCATCATTTATGGCGCTGCCTGGACTGCTGCCCCCTCCTTTCCTCTCTCTCTCTCTCTCTTCGATTGCCTGGCATAAACTTGTCTATGCGAATGCTGCTGCTGCCGCTGCCGCTGCCTCTGCTGCTGCTTTTAATGCGCTTTATTCTGTTCCCAGTTTTCAGTTCTCAGTTCCCAGTTCTCAATTCTCAGTTCTGAGTTGTCGCTGTGCGCTTATCTTTACTGCCGTTGCCATTGCCAAGTTTTTGTCTAGTTTTGGTTGTTCTTTCCTTTTTTTTCCTTTTTATTTTTGCTAACTTTGTCGTTTGTCTCGCTCTGACGCTTTAGCATATTTGTGTGCTCCTGCTTCTCTTCTTGTTGCTCTCTAGCTTCCTTTAAGCACACACACCCACCGCCCACACGCATCTTAGCTTGTTCTTTCAGTTTCGCATGCCCAGTATTATGGCAGACTAATGGCATGGGGTATATTGTTTCTGTGTTTAAGCTTGTTTGCTGATTTCTGATGAGCAAATTGGTATTTTGAGTTAAGTTCTTTAGATTTATGGTCATAAAAATAGTAGTGCGACTGAAATGTTGCACTTTGTTTATAAGAAGCAAATTTTTTTTTTTAAATGTGAAAAACATATGTATGTATATTTATATAAAAATTTATATACAAAATTTGGTGCTAAACTGTATATTTTGTAAACAATTTAAATATATATATATATATTATATGTATATATATCTACTCATTTGTTAATTTATTTGATACAAACCAAATTTAAATGAAGACTGTCTTACAGGGTATTTCGTTAGTCGTTCACTCAGATGTGAGATGTTAAGTTCGCTTCAACTTTAACTAATGCCTCTGCTTCTTCTACTTCTACTTCTTTCAATTTGATGTGCCTTGCCTTGCTCACATCCTACGTGGGTTTCGTCATCATCATCATCATCATTATCATTGGATTTATCATAATCGTCATTATCGGCAGTTGTTTATTTTTGCGACTTGCTTTAGCGCATTCTTTTGCTCCCAACTTTAGGTACACGATATTAATCTATATACACACACACATGTATGTACATACATATATGCAGATGTATATACATACATATGTATGTGTGTATGTGTGTGTGTGTGTGTGTATGTCTGCTTATGCATCTCTCTCTCTCGCTCTCTGCCTCTGTGTCTGTCTGTTCCTTTCTCTAATTCCCATTATTCAATTTGCATTTGTGGATATATCCATTTTCGATTTCTGTGAATTTCACAGTATATTTTCTTTGCGAAACACAAGCCGTTATTTTTGTTGTATCTTTTGTTACCTTGTGTGCTACGCGGAAAATGTTTACACAATTTGGTGCAAGTGCCACCAATCAGGCGATTAAATATCATTCGATCTGTATACAAATATATAGATGGATATACATATGTACATATTTTTGCATATATATGTACATATTTAGTATATTAGATTGGTTATGGTGTCTGTTTCTATAGATTGTACTCATCTATTGGATACTAATAGATATGTATATACATATACATATGTATATATATAATACACTAATGCAAAGAAGTCTCAAAATGATGAACTGTTGACTTTGATAAGGCTCAAATTTTGATAGTTGGATCTATCCAGCTTTAGCAGACCTAAAACACTCTAAACCACTTTTGGCTACCGTGCATCAATAAAGTCTGCGTACAGCAGCAACTTTTCGCTTGGGGCACGAATAAAACTTATTAAAAAAATCATTTAAAAACAGTTTTAGTAACTAATTAATTAACTTTATTTTAGAATATATATATATTTATCATAAAATAAAGTTTATATATATATATATATATATATATATATATATATATATATATATATATATATATATATATATATATATATATATATATATATATAGTGTATATAAAGTATCTGCAGATACGAATGTATGAACATATTTGCAGCTGTGTTCATAAAAATAGTAGTAAAATAGTAGTGAGACATTGTTCATAAAAATAGTAGTGCAATTGAAATGTTGAATGGACAAATTTCGTGACAAGCAAAGTATTTTAAAAACAATGTGAAACGAGTATTAATTATCAAATTATTTTCAAAATGTTATATTTATGTCAAAATTTTGATGTCCAATTTCATTTGCACTACTATTTTTATGAACAGTTAGAGCTTTGTGCACTACTATTTTTATGAACACATACAGCTGTGTTCATAAAAATAGTAGTGCATGATTATAGTAGTATATATATTTAAAATATAAGATATCCATATTCATATATCTATAAAAGCAATTTGAGTATATTTATATAAATATATAAATATATATATATATATATATATATATATATATATATATATATATATACATATATGTTAATCTAAATATTCGTTTCAAATTGTTTTCAAAATATTATGTTTAATCACAAAATTTGTTCATTCAAAATTTCAGTCGCACTACTATTTCGATGAACAATGTCTCACTACTATTTTTATGAACACCGCTGTATATATTTATGTACATATGTATGTATGTATCTGCATATAGAATTAGTAGTATTTTATCGGATGTTAGGATAATATGCATATATGTACATATATGCATATAGGTATATATCTCAATCTACAATATGTACATATGTATAAGGCAATGAATAAACACAGGTGTACTATTATAATTTTGTTTATAGGTGTTGAATTTCCAATTCTCTCTCTCTCTTTCTATGTCTTTCTGTTGGTTTTGCCTTGTATCTTCAACTACCTCATCATATAATAAACATATACATATACATATATATATATATATGCATATATATAGATATATTTATATATGTGTAGCTGTTTAGGTGCTCTTCCGGATCCATTGTTATAGCAAGTAGATGTGAATTATCATACAGATTGTGTGCTCATTGTCGTGAGTTTGTAAATTACCACGCACATGTCGAAAAGATCGAAAAAGTATAGCTTCAACTAGACAAGACTCAGTACAATATATAAATCTTACATGAATATATGCATGTTGCATGCATCAATTATGTTTTAGCTTTAATTAAATAATATTTGAAAAATTTATAAATAAATTGTATACATTTTTTTATTCAAAATATCAAATTTTCATATAAATTCACGCGCTGAACTAGTATAATCCAATTGGAGTCGTGCAACGCCCGTTCTAATTAGCTTTCCATATAAAATATATGATTTATTTAGCTTTTTAGTTTTTCTTTTAGCATATATTTATTTATTTTTCATTTCAAGCCAAGAGCAAAAAAAAAGAACAGCAAAACAAACTTTTTCTGCGAAGTTTGAAATTAAAATTCTAAATTTCTGCATAATTCCAATTTATGCTAATTCCAATTGGAAGCGAAGCCACTGAGTGTGTGTGTGTGTGTGTGTGTGTGTGTTGCTAGGTACTATGTACATACATATGTATGTATGTATGTGTGCGTATTCACATCTTTATGCTTTTCGCATTCCTCTTCCTACATTTGCACAATTTTATTGTACTCAATTTTGCGCATTTTATGGTTACAGGGTATAAGAAGCAGCGCGCACTATTTCTTTCAATAGATACTTTCTAAGTCAACGACAGCGTTTAGAATTTATCTAGTGCGCACACACACACAGAGAGGCACACACATATACATATGTATGTGCATGGGCAAGTATAAGCCATGGCATATGTGTGTGTGTTTGTGTGTAAATCTATCAGTGCGCCAACTTCGTCTTCGTTCTTTGCGATGTGTGTTCCTCAAGTCTTCAGCGCTATTTCTCTTTCTCTCTGTCTCTCTCTCTCTTTGTCTATGTGTGTGTGTGTGTTCGTGTCCGCAAATATGCTCACACAAATATTAAATTGTACGTACCATTGCTTGCCACCCCCTGCTCCCCATCCTTTATGTCTTCGCAACGTCCGTGCGTTGTATAAATTTTCTGTGGAACTGTACAATAGCTAAATAAAAAAAAAAAAAAAACAAAGTTAAAGCACACAGACCAACTACAACGATGGCGACGACACAAGAGGTTGAGTTAAGTATTAAATGTACGTGCGCTACACAGCCAGAGAGAGAGAGAGAGAGAGAGAGAGAGAGAGACTGACAGAGAGAGAGGGAGAGAGAGAGAGAGAGGGAGAGAGATAGAGTGAGAGATATGAAGAGATGCATGTGTATTGTAGTTATGTATGGCTAGTAAGTGTAAGTAGCGTGTATTTGTTTTTCATCGTCTCTTTGCTGTGGTTGTTGTTGTTGTTTTTCTTTAATAGTTGTCCGTTGGGCACTTTGGCTGCGACTTGGACTACGACTTTAGCACACTGAAAAAAACCAAAAAAAAAAATAACTAAAGCAACGAACGGGCCAACAGGAACAGAAAATAGCAACAACAACACGAAGAAGAAGAGACAAATGTTGAGTTTCTTGACTTTTCTGCCATTACTATTTAGTAGCAGTCAGGCTTTCGTCTCTCTCTTTAGTTGTGTATGTGTGTGTGTGCGCTCTTAGTGTATGCCGGCAGTAGCTGCTGCGCTGCAGCGCTGCTCTGCCGCTGTTGCTGCTTTGCTGCTGCTGCTGCTGCTGCTATTGCTGCCGCTCTTACTCTTTCATTATCCATGCTCATGCATTTTGTATGTTTGTTATAAAATGTAATATTTCCTCATATGTAAACCGCGAGCGACTTTAACATGAACGGCAACGTTGGCGTTTGGCGTTTGGCGTCGCCGTCGCCGTCGCCGTCGACGTTGACGTTGACGTTGATGTTGACGTTAACGTTGTATTCATTACTGTTGCCATTGCTGTTTTTCTTTACTATGGTTTCAATTTATTTAATTTTATTTTAAACTCTAAACAAAAGAGCTTGCAGAGTCGACGCTTGGACAACACAATGAATGCTAATGGCTGGAATAAGGTGCGGGGTGTGGAGTAGCAAGGGCAAGAGGTGGGGGAGGGAGAGAGGGAGGGCGGGTTACCGATTGAACGTTCCATATGCGGGCAGGGCATATAAAAACATACACACGCACACACACATGCATACAGTTATGAATCTCTGTATGTGTATGTGAGTGTCTTTATAAATTATACAGATATTCCATACATGTACATACATAGTTATGTTTGTAAGTATACTAACGTGCATACATATGTACATACATACATACATATATTATTGTAGTTATATTCAGACAAGAAAAAAAGACATGGAGACGGGAATTGTACGTACGACGTACAAGTACTCGGTCGTACAAATATGTATTGCAAATTGGTTGGGTTTTCAGTTCCAGTTTCCAGGTCGTTGCTGGTGTCTCTAACTATGACTGTGTGTGTGTGTGTGTGTGCATGTGCATGTGCATGTGTGTGTGTAAGAGTCGCTGTAAGCGTTTGCGTAGTTATTGCATGTTCTTATTTCTTGTTTCTATTTGCGAGACTGACTGCAGTTTCTAGATCTTATGATTTCCTTCTTCTACTTCTTCTTCTTCTTCTTCGCCTTAGTGCGATCCCATCGAAATTTGACTTTGCCATTTGGTTGTTGTTGTTGTTGTTGTTGTTGCTGTTTCGCTTGATTTCCATCATTTGAATAGCACAAGAAGCGCGTTGTCGTCATCTGGAACTGGTTCAGGAATTTTACATTCCTCGCTCATATTGGAAAACTCGCATTGGCATTTCAGTGTTGATCATTGTGTGCATTTGATTAGGTGTTGTGTAAGTGTGCGTATTTTTTGTTGTTGTCATTTTTTAGTGCAATTTTGTTCAAGTTGAGAATTTACCGTATAATTCACATGCAGCATATCTTTGTTGCTGCAATAGTATTTGTAAAGCTTTAAGCACTTTATCTCTTGTTCTTTGCTTGCATCAATTTACATGTATGCGTGTGCGTGTGTGTGTGTGTCTGTGTGTGTGTGGCAACTTTGAGCTGATTCCTTTTCGCCTCAGCTGCATGAAAAAGTTGCAAGTAATATGCAGATGGTTTGCTTCAGGATGCAAAGCCCTTGGCATTTTGCGTAGTTTTTGCGAGCTACAACACCCGCAGCTAGCCCACAGCTCCTTCTCCACTATCTCTCTCTCTCTCTCTCGCTCTGTCTTACACTCACACTCCCACCACCAACGACTTGAGTTCTCCCTTTGGCCGTCCTTGCTTACCCTTTTAAGCGCACACACACACACACACACACATAGATTTATTAAGAGAGTGGGAGAGTGGGAGAGCGCGCAAGCGAGCGAGCGCGAGAGAACATGAATTTATCGTGTTGTAGTTTCTGTGGCGGTTAACCTCACCTCACCTCAGCTCTCGCAACCGCCTCTAGCCCCCCCGCCCCCTTGCATTCGTGCCTTTAGTAGCAGTCATCCGGCTCATAGAGTTTATTTTATTATTTCGTTTCGTTACGATTTTTGCTATTATTTATTTGTTCGCTTCTCACTGTCTGTGTGTGTGCGTGTGTGTGTGTGTGTGTGTGTGTATGCATGTGTGTGTGCATGTTTTTAAGTTTAGTTTTTTTTAGTTTTGACTTGTTTTCTTTTGTGTAATTTTATTTTCGTTTGCGTCTGTGTGTGTGTGTATCAAGTTCGTATATATGCAAGTGTGTGTGTGTGTGTGTGTGTAGCTACGACAGTAAGAATTGTATTACCGTTGTTGTTGTTGTTGTTGTTTTTGGAATCTACACAATAATAAAAATGCTCGAGTCTCATATATAGATTGGGTTGCGCTTGAAGGTGACAAAGCAGGGGCAGGGGGAGGGGGGCTAGCTTGTTTGCCTGCCTGTCTATCTGTGTGTGTGTGTGTGTGTGTGTGTGTGTGTTTATTGTGTGCGTGTTTTTATTTTCTTGAATTTCAATTTTTTCCTCTCTTGTTGTTTCTTTTCTTACTTTTATTTATTTAGTTTTCGTCTACGTTTGTCTTTTGTTCGTATGTATTTTTTTTTTATTATATTTCTCCGACTCTCTCATTATTAATAAATAGTTTCTTGTTCTCTGTATTCCATTTCAGTACACAAATCGCCGCCACTTCAACCGCGTCAACGTTTTCCGTCGTCTTTTCCCATGCTAGCAAAAGAATACAAAAATAAATAACAAAAAATATACCAAAAAAAAAAAAAATAATAAATAAATAATAATAATAATAATAAAATATCCAAGTGAAGGAAAAACGCAGCAAACATTTCGCCACACTTTTGTCTGCACGGCGAATTCGGTAGCCACTTGTTGATTTTGTTGTTGTTCGTTTTTCGGCTGTTTCGCTTTGAAGTCCAATGTCGTCGCCGCAGCGTGAGCGTGGATAAATAACGGCAGTGCGACGCTAGAGAGGAGCAGAACACGGGCATGCAGCTGGCTGGCTGGCCGGCTGGCTGCTTACACGCCTCCATCTCTAACTCCGACTGCAGTTGTTTCACCAACAATTCCAATTCCAATTCCAATTCCAATTTCCATTCCACAACGACGCATCACCACCACCACATCTTCTACAACAATTCCAGCCGCTTATCCTGATCTCTTGATTGATTCATCATCAAAATGGACGCCGAGATATGCAATCCGCAATTATGCCGCATTTGCATCACATCGCACACAAACTCCATGCAAATGATTTCCATATTCGGCGAGGATTCCCTTTGGCAAAAGATCACAACATTGGCGGATGTCAAGGTAAGAAATAGTCTGCAAAACTATTGCCAGTTTCCCAATCAGACATGTGCAACGGTAACTTAACAATACATGTGCGCGCTTTCCAATCAGATTTGCGAGCTAGAATTTAATGGTTCCATGCAGCCCTCGACTTTGGAACTGTAGAAAAATCTGCTGCTGTTTCCACTAATTTCTTCAATTTTTAAATAAATTTATTTAATTCGAGTTCAAGGTTTGTTTTTCAGTTTTTTGTTTTTTGTTTTTTGTTTTTGTTTTTATCACGAACTGCGAGACAAAGAATTGAAATTGCTGCAGTATCTCATAGAGAAAGACTGGCTTGATTCGAGCTCAACTTGGATCAAAAATAATTACAAAGCATAAATCATAAAAGTCTTTCAAGATATCTGGTAGAAGATGTGCTATATCTAGTATTTATATATGTATATAAATATATCTTTTTATATCAATTCCAATTTGAATATACATTTACGCTGATTAGAGCTTTTAGCTATTCTAAAGCTCCACAAAAGAATCGAAATGAATTTGAATAACACAAAAGTTTTTTTTTATAAAGAATTTTATCTATAGAATTTATAGAATTTAAATTAATAAATTAACAAATCTATTTTTAGAATATGCCATCATTTTAGCTAGAAAATGTAATATATTGTGAACTAGTTCACATAATTTTAGCTAGAAAATGTAACATATTGTGAACTAGTTCATTTGAATCAGTGTATAAATTATGCATTCTCTATAATAATAAAATATATAAAATTAAATATTATATTAATATTTGTTCATTGAAATGATGAATTTGTTTAGTTCATTAGAACTGGTTCAATTGAATAACTTATGAAAATGCAACATTGCAGAACGAGCAGCTATATCAATTTAATGACAACAATTTGTTAAGTTAGTTAATGCGAACTAGTTTAATTGAACGACTCAATGCAATGAACCAGTACTGAAGGCTCAGTAGTTACATATTAAAATGAATATGCATATATATGTATGTACATATATAAAAGAAGAGTTTGTCTTATAGCATTCTAAGCACTAATTGGTGCAGCTAGTGCATTTGAACTAGTTCAATTTAATGACTCATTCAAATGAAATAGTAATAGAAGTGCTTATAGCATAATATGTCATCATACCATTCTATATCTAAATTGATGTATTTAGTTCATTTGAACTAGTTCATGAACCAGTGCTGAATCTGTGGGTGTATGAAGCTTCATACAGCTAGCAGCTTTTCTGAAAATACTTTATTTTATAGAATAATTAAAGAGGAACTTAAGTTCCAGTTCCATGAACTAGTTAACTAAATTAACTAATAAGCTAATGAATAGAGTAACCAGTTAACTGCTGAACTACTGAAGAAGTGAGCTAATGAACCAAGAAAACAAATTAGCTGATTCAACAAGTTGAGCTAGAAATGAGCTAACGAACAAATGAACTGGTTCAATAAGTTGAGCTAGAAATGAACTGGTTCCTCAAATTGAGCTAGCAATGAACTTATTCAACAAGTTGAGCTAGGAATGAACCAGTGAATAAATGAGCAAATTAACTGGTTCCTCAAATTGAGCTAGCAATGAACTTATTCAACAAGTTGAGCTAGTAATGAACCAATGAACTAATTCAACAAGTTGAGCTATAAATGAACCACTTAACAAATGAATTGATTCAACAAGTTGAGCTAGCAATGAACCACTGAACAAATAAACTGATTCAACAAGTTGAGCTAGAAATGAGCTAATGCACAAATAAACTGATTCAACAAGTTCAGCTAGCAATGAACCAAATTAACAAATGAACTGATTCAACAAGTTGAGATAGTAGTGAACCACTGAACAAATGAACTGATTCAACAAGTTGAGCTAGCAATGAACCAAATGAACAAATGAACTGATTCAACAAGTTGAGATAGTAGTGAACCACTGAACAAATGAACTGATTCAACAAGTTGAGCTAGAAATGAACAAGTGAACTGATTTGTCAAGTTGAGCTAGAAATGAGCTAACGAACAAATTAACTGGTTCAATAAGTTGAGCTAGAAATGAACTGGTTCCTCAAATTGAGCTAGCAATGAACTTATTCAACAAGTTGAGCTAGTAATGAACCAATGAACTGATTCAACAAGTTGAGCTAGCATTGAACTAATGAAGAAATGAACTGATTCAACAAGTTCAGCTAGCAATGAACAAATGAACTGATTCAACAAGTTGAGCTAGCCTACTCAGGTGTTCTTCGCTCTAAACGGAGTCTATATATACCATGTAGATATGTACATACATACATACATATCTTATATAGCCTCCACACTGATGTATTAACATATTTCATAGAATAGCCACAATTCACAGCATTTTTTTTATCTTTTCACAGTAACTGACATTAAATAAAAACAACAGCAGCTTAAAAAAAAAAAAAATAAATAATAAAAAAAAAACCGAACGTTTCGTTTCGTTTGCTTTTGTGTGTTTATTTTTTTCGTAATTCTTTTTTCTGTTTGTTTGTTTCTTTGGATCAGTTTCAGCTCGGTTAGTTTTTGGTATTATAAACATACATATATTTATGTAGTATATATTCATATCTATACACATATATATTTAGGCTGAATACGGCTTTTAGCCATGGAATCTTATACATACATACATACATACATATGCATATTTGTTCATAATTTTTTCTTTTTTTTAAGTGGAATTTCTTCTGTTTCTTGTGTTTAGTTTTCTTTCGTTTGCTGCTTTTGTAAAATAATTTACCGTTTCAATTGCTGCTTATGCTTGTCTGCTTATAAATACACACACACACACACACACACACATATACACACAATATACATTTTTCTTCTTTTGTTTGACGTCTCTCTCACACACACACACACTTGCACACGTACATGTGAATGTATAATTCATATGTTTGGTTTAATTCCATAAATTTTTCTTTTACAATTTTGTGCTGCTGCTGCGCTGCGTTTGTTGTTGTTGTTGTTATTATTGCTTCTCGCATCTGCGCTCTCGCGCTCTCAAAACTGCGCTCAGCACTCTCCGCTGTTCGCTCTTTGTCTATTGCCATCTCGCTTGCGCCGCGCTCTCGGCATGCGGCACTCACTCATTCACTTAGTTTGTAGTAGAGTCGGCTTAGACGTTCGTTGGCCCCTTTGCCACCCAAAAGGGGGCGGGACGCAGCTGACGGAACTGCGACAACGACGGCAACTCTTGTTCCTCTCACTCTGCTTCGCACCTCAACGTCGACGTCGTCGTCGTCGTCGTCGTCGTCGTCGCTTGCTTTGCGCTGCGAGCGCTGCTTTGATTTTATTCCATTTCATTCCATTCCATTCATGTATTTTTGTTTTTGTTTTTGTTTCTTACATACAATTTATTTGTTATTTGTAATTTTTCCTGAATGTGAAATGATTTTCTGGTTTTCTGCCTCGTTCAATTTGAGAGCGGCTTAGTTTTACCTTTTTCTCTCTCGCTCTCTCTCTCTCTCTCTCTCTCTCTTGTTTATTTATTTATTATTATTCAGTTTTATTCGTTTGCTTTGCATTTATATTTCTTTCATTATGAAATATAAGATGGCAAGCAGATCGCGTTTATTATACTTAAATGAATGTACACACACACACATACACAGATGTATGCATGTGTGTGTGTGCGTACTTGAGTATTCTGTGTGTGTGTGTGTGTGTTTGTATTTATTTTTGTAGCTCTGCTAATTCTTGTGTAAATAAAACAGTTTTTCCATATCAAGGTTTCTGTTTAACGAACATAATTATATGTACCTATCTAGCTCTACCTCTGCCTACCTACATACCTCTCTATCTACCTATCCTCTATTATTTCTATTTTGTTCATTAAATAATAAAACACACACACACACACATACATACATACAAAACCTGTTGAGACGTTTTCTGTTTCTTTCCTTCTTTATCATTTTTTTTTTCTATTTTGGTCTTTTGTTCCTTTGGCTTTACAAATTGATTGTGATGTGATTTAGTTCGTCGACCCAAAATTATATTAAATAAAAGAAAAAACTCGTAAAGTAAAATCATAAAATGCTTAAATACCAAAAATAAATATGTATAAAAAAGAACCAAAATCTACATAAATAGCCACAAAATATCTACATACATATTTCCTGACTTTGTATAGGATATGAATATGTATATAGTAAATATATATATATTTTATATAGCATATACAGGTGTGTTCATGAAAATAGTAGTGCGACTGAAATGTTGGACAGCTAAATTGGTGATTTAATATTTGTATTATTACTAGTATTTTTACAGTATTATTATGCGTATGCTTAGTACGTTCAGTATTATTAGTATTTTAGCATTTTTCGCTTTTTAACATCATTAATATTTTAGTATTTTGGTATTCGTATTTTTTCAAAATTATTATTAAAATTTGAGCATCATTCGTATTTTTAGTATTATTATTTTATTATTGTTAATATTTTCAGTATTTTAGTATTTTCGTATTTTTACTATTATTAACATTTTCTATTTGTAGTATTTTAGTATTATTCGTTTCTATTATTATTAGTATTTTAGTATCATTCGTATTTTAAGTATTATTATTTTATTATTGTTAATATTTTTTAGTAATTTAGTATTTTTTACTATTAGTATTTTTTTTAGTATTTTAGTATTATTCGTTTTTAGTATTATTAGTATTTTAGTATCATTCGTAATTTTAGTATTATTATTTTATTATTGTTAATATTTTTTAGTAGTTTAGTATTTTTCGTATTTTTACTATTATTAACATGTTCTATTTGTAGTATTTTAGTATTATTCGTTTTTTTATTAGTAGTATTTTAGTATCATTTGTATTTTTAGTATTATTATGTTATTATTGTTAATCATTTTTTTTAGTAGTTTAGTATTTTTCGTATTTTTTTACTATTATTAGTATTTAAGTATTATTTGTATTTTCTATTTTTAGTATTTTAGTATTATTCGTTTTTAGTATTATTAGTATTTTAGTATCATTCATATTGTTTTAGTAGTAGTCGTAATGTTAGTATAATTTTTTTATTATTATTCATATTTTCAGTATTTCAGTAATTTTTGTATTTTTTACTATTTCAAGAATTTTAGTATTATTCATATTTTTCAGTATTGTTTTTAGTATTATTCGTTTTTAGTATTAATAGTACTTTAGTATTATTCGTATTTTCTAATATTAGTAATTTAGTATTATTTGTATTTTTAGTATTTTAGAATTATACCCTTTTCCAATCTTCTAGTATTATAGTTCCCACTTTGACTTTACCGATAGTTTCCTGCCAGGTCGCTCCTTTCTTCTGCCTACCTTTCAGAGTAGAAGCGGCAGACTTTGCAGTTTATATCTTCCATATCATATTGTATATAACTAGGAAACTATATGCTCTGAAATTTTGATGAAGTTACTGAATTAAGATTACGATAACAATCTATAGACATATCCATAGATGAAAACAATCTATAGACATATCCATAGATGTTGAATAGCGCCTTAAGGCAGGCCTTACAGCTTGATCTAATGTTAAATGTAATTCCCTGAGCTTGGGCCATGGAACCAAGGGACCTAAAGGGCTTATAAGCTTCAGTATTGATAGATATTTCTGACTGTGTATTTTATGCGCTTTCCATTTGCCTTGCAGATCGCCAAGAATGACACCTTGCCGCAACAGGTGTGTGTGAGCTGTGCCAAGACGGCGATCTCGGCGTGCCTGTTCAAGAAGAAGTGCGAGGATGCTGATAACTTCTATCGGCAGCAGCTGCTGATCAAGAAGATCGAGGGGCACACGGCCGAGCAGAGGAGCGATGCGGAGGCAACAGTTGCTGATGGCGCGGCTGCTGCTGGCGGGCAGGCGAAGAGCAACAGCAACAGCAATAGCAACAGCAGCAGCGGCAGCAACAGCAATAGCGGCAGCAGCAGTGGTAGCAGCAGCAGCAGCAGCAGCAACAGCAGCTCCGATGACGACGACGAGGAGGAGGAGGACAATGGCAACGAGGAGGAGGAGGGCGTGACGGATGCCTTGCCACCAGAGGATGTGAGCGCACAGAATGGACACGCCAAGAGCAATGGCCATCAGATGGAGCAGCAGCAGCAGCAACAGCAGCTAACTGAGGAGCAAGAGCTGGAGCTGGAGCTGGAGCAGGAGCACGAGGACCAGCAGCAGCAGGAGCACAGCGAAGAGCTGGAGCAGCAGCAGCTGGAACAGGATGAGCCATTGCCGCTGTCCTCGCACGAGGACAACGAGATGCCAGATCAATTGCCCTTCAATTCCATACGCCTGATGCAGGAGTATATGCAGCGACGTATGAATAAGTTTCCCAATGGCAATAGCCATCATGTGCTGGCCGCCACGGATGATGGCGACGAGGACGATGATGAGGACGACGAGGAGATGCCATTGCCATTGATACCAGAGATTGAGCTAATCACGCCCTCAGACCCAGATCCAACAATGCTAACGGGCAGCGACAACGAAGCAGCTGGTCTGCTCAATGGAGGAGTCGCTGCTGCTGGCGCCGCTGCCGACGGCGGTGTCCATGCAGCAGCTGCTGCTGCGGCGGCCGTTGCTGCTGCTGCTGCCGCTGCCGCTGCGGCGGCGGGCGGACGAGGCTTTCAGTGTCCGCACTGCTATCACACCTTCGAGATGAAGCAGATACTCAAGGCGCATATGCAGAGCGTGCATGGAACACCGGGACCCGTCTACGAGTGCACCAACTGCCGCAAGACCTACTTCTACAAGCGGTTTCTCGAGAAGCACATACGACGCGGTCGTTGCGTCAAGAAGCGACGCAATCAAACGTGAGTGAAAAAAGAACTCTGAATCCTGGCCAGTCAGCATTTAGCTAATTCCTTATCTTATCTGATTACAGTCGTCCCATGCAGTGCTCCGATTGCCATGTGCTCTTTCCCACCGGCCATCATCTGGGCTGGCACAAGCGCACCGGCTGTCCCTCCAAGGCGGCCAAGATGTGAGTGAGCAGAAAGTGAGGGGGGAGAGACTTATCCAATCTGATCCTGTTTCTAATCTCTTGCAGGCCTTTGCAGCAGCTCTTCAAGCAGAACATTGTGCAGTTCAACAACTTTCCGAAGCGCGTGGCGCCACGCAAGCCGCCGCCCGATGCTGCTGCACTGCATCTCAACAATCGCAAGTAAGTGACGCATGCATTTTAGATTGAAGTTGCTCTTCCTTAATTGACATGATGTGACTGTTCTTTAGGCTGGGCATAACCAACAAGCGGAAGGGACGCACTCGCATCAAGCTGGACGCCAAGAAGATCGCCCTGGCCAAGCAGCTGATCTTGCGCGAGGCAACGACCACGGTGATTGCGAATGAGCTCAATATTTCGCGCACTTTCGCCTGGCGTCTGCGCAAGAGTCTGGTGAATGGCGTCAGTTTGCATGAGCGTGTCGTGGATCAGGCCAGCGAGGAACAGCAGCAGCAGCAACAGCAGCAGCAACAACAGCAGCAGCAGCAGCAGCAGTTGCAGCTGCAGCAGCAATTGCAACATCAGCAGCAGCTGGAGCAACAGCAACAGCAGCTGGAGCAGCAGCAACAACAGCTGGAGCACGAACGCCAACAGCTGGCCTTGCCCTACAGCCACCTGGGCCTGGGCCTGATCAAGGAGGAGCAACTGGACAGCGATGATGAGCAGCAACAGCAGCAGCAGCAGCATGCAGCGCTCCACATCGATGATGAGCTGGCAGCGCATGGCGACGGCGGCGATGGCAACGATGGCCTTGTCGATGACGGCGACGATGATGGCATTGGCGACATTGGCGCCGAGGAAACGGCCGGCTATGCCGATGGGGACGACGATGTCTGCGGACTGTTGCAGCACAATGGCTACGATATGCGCGCCCAGCTGGAGGAGCACAGTCCGTTGGACGAGGCCGTTGACATGGACCACGAGCAGCTGGGCAAGCGTGGCGTTTCGGTATCGCCAACAGGCATGCTGCCTGCACGTGCCGACGTGGAGGCCTATCAGCGCCTATTGGCGGGATCGCATCGCTTTCCGCACATTGTAAACGCACAGCAATTGCAGCTGCAACAGCAGCAGCAACACCACCAGCAGCAGCAGCAGCATAAGCATAAGCAGCAGAAAGTCGCACACAATGGAACGATGCCCATGTTGACGCGTTATCCGCCCTCAATTGTTGCGCCCAAGTGAGTCAAGTCGAGTCGAGTCGAGCATTCGAACAACTTTCATTGCAAATGTTTAGATATCTGGAATTGTACTAAAAGCTTTAGAGGCTTCACTTAACATATTTGTTATAGTTGGAATTGTAACCGAAGCTCTTCATGTTAACTTGTTGCATGCGGCTAAAGCCTACCTCTTAGAGCAGCCTCAAATTAGTTGTTCATTAAAATAGTAGTGCGATTGAAATGTTGTTGTCCAACATAACAACTTTTTGAGATAAACTTAATATTTTGAAAATAATTTGAATATATGTTAAAATATATATATATATATATAAAGATATATATATAAAGATATATATATAAAGATATATATATAAAGATATATAGTCGCACTACTATTTTTATGAACACAGATCTATATAGAATTGCTTAAATTGACTCAGTTTGATTGAGTGAAGAGTGCTAATTGTGCTTCATGTTGCTGTTAGGCTTAAGCTAAGCTTGTTTATCATTTCATGTATTTCTGCTCTGTACTGTTTATAGTTTGCATTAGTTCTAATTGAATATTTGATTGTAATTCTTTTGCTACGCCATGTTAACTTCAGTGAGAGCTAACTTAACTTAAGTAGGAGCTGTTTCAGCTGAGCTTAACAAGCTCAAGCTCAATCATTTATCATTAATCATAAATGTTAAGTTACTATTGTTGTAGTTTATCAGCTGAATGTTTGTTGACTACCTATGTCATGTGTTCCATGTTCTCCATGTTCTCCATGTTGACTTTAGTCTAGAAAGTTTAACGCATTTCATTCAAGGCTCATATGTCCTGCTTATACGCACTCCTATGTCTTTTCTATCTACTGTCTAAGCTTGCTTACAATCTCTGATTGTTAGCCATGTTCACTTAAGTCTAGTAAAAGTAGCTTAAGGCACATTACTTCATAGAGATCTATTTGAAATTTGCATTTGATTTGAGAAAGACTTACATTCATGTTCACTTAGCTAGTGTAGCTTAACTTTATATAAATATAAAGTTTGTTCAAGTTTCTGTTACTCTTCTAACTGCAATTCGTGTGTCTGATCTATTGAAGTATTTGGAAATGCTGACTTGAAATACCAGAGCAAACTCAAACACTTTAAACTTTTACATTCATATTCATATTTTGAATTTTACATTTATTTAATTCTTAGTAAAGTTTGTTCAACATTGATTAAGGTTCTACTTGTTCTTTTAACTAAGTAACATCTTTATTTATAGTCTTCAAATGTCTTTATCTTTTGATCTATTTGGCCCTCCTTTCAGCTCTTAGACTGCTGCTTCATATTCCCTTGAGCTTAAACAGAAAAACTCTATATAACTTTAAACTTGTAAATGTATATGCATATTACTGATAGTAAAAACTTTTCAAAAAAGCTTTTTTAGCTTTAATTAAGCTTCTCCATGCTTACTAGACTTGCAACTTTAGTTTGGGCTCTCCATGTTCACTAGGAGCACAAAAGTTGCTCTTTTCCTAAATAACATTTGAGTGAGTTCATTGACTCCTCTCTCATCTCTCTCACACACACGCACTCTCTCTCCCTCTCTCTCTCCTTGTCTCTATGTACTACTATATATCCATCTCTTTCTAGTTTAGAACTAATCAAGTAACTTTCTTTGCAGTCACGCTTTGCCTGTCAACCTGTCCCTGCGCTCCATCAACAGCAACGAGAGGTGAGTGTTGCACTTGAATATCATGCCAGCTCTGTCTAATGTTCTCTCTTTCTCTCTCTCTCTTTGATAGCAATGGCAGCTCTGGCAGCAATGCAACTGCGCCTGTTCCCCATTCGCATCATCATCAGCAACAGCAACAACAGCAGCAGCAGCAACAGGCTATTCATCAGCCTGGCAAGAAGCCGCGCAAGCCGAACGTCTTCATCGATGATGAGAAGTATGCGATGGCCAAGCTGCTGGTGGCACAGAATGCATCCACCATGGAGATAGCGCGTGCTCTGAATGTCTCCCAGATGACGGCCTGGAAGGTGCGCGATGCCATATTGAAAGGTGTGCCGCTCTCCTATCGCAACAAGCGCAGCGAGGGGCGTGACGAGGCGGCGGCACTGGCTGCCAAGGAGCAGCAGCAGCAGCAACAGCAACAACAGCAACAGGAGCAACAACAACGTCATCAGCAGGAGCTGCAGCGGCAGCAGCAGCTGCAGGAGCTGCAACAGCAGCAAATGGAGTTGCTCAACAAGCAGCAACAGCAGCAGCAAAAGCAGCAACAGCAACAACAGCAGCGCCAGCAGCAGCAAGAATTGTTGCTGCAGCAGCAGCAACAGCAACAGCAACAACAGCAGCAGCAGCAGCAGCAGCTGCGTCACACACCAGCGGAAACATCACATTACCAACAGCAACAGCAGCAGCAGCAATCGGCTAGCTTGAATGGCGGCAAACTGTTGCACACGCGTCGCCGCTTGAAGGCCGCCGAGCGTGAGCTGCGCGACAAGGAGATCACACGTGAGATACTCGAACTGATCAAGGAGGATAGCAATATACAATACTGGAAGGTGTCCGCACGTCTGGCCGAGAAGGGCATCAATATATCGCCGTCGTCTGTCTGTCAGAAGCTCAAGTCGATGGGCATTCATCGGCGCTGGAAGCCCGGCGATAAGCCGCCAATGCTGGCGATTAGTCAACTGAAGGCGGCCACTGTGGCGGCCGCGGCGGCGGCCACTTTGGCGGCTAACGGGGCCAATTTCGGTCTGCCCAATGGGGTGAATGTGGCGGGAGTTGGGGGCATGGTCGACGATGTCTTTGAGCAGCAACAGTTCGATATGGGCGGACCACATTTTCTCAGTGCCTTTACGCGCTAGATGCTGGTCATCGATAGTCGATAGTCGATAAATGTGACGTGTACTTTTTAACTGGGGCGATAACGATAACGATAACGAGAACAGTGAAATTCAAAATGTTAGCAAAGCCCATTGGACAACACAAAAACCAAAATAACAAAAAAAAAAAAACGAGAAATTTATCAAAATTTGGTTATCGATAACGATGACAATGACAAACAGACATACAGATAACAGTGGCATAGACATTCCTATCATGCTAACCAAGGCCGATTGATTGACAATACAATAACTAATAACTAATGACCAATGACCAATTTTTTTGATTCGTGATATCGATAACGATAACGATATCCAGTGATCACAAGCAAAACATTTGCAATGCGATAACATTAAGCGTGGCAGCTACCGATGCGATAACAGTATT
>JAWNPC010000481.1:2212500-2285000 GCA_035045365.1 Drosophila leonis | reverse complement strand
ACTTTCCTCTCCAAAAATCTGAAAAGATGAAAATTATAAATAAATTACATAAAATTAAATTAAATAAAAGTAAATAAAAAACAAAAAACGAAACGTAACAAAATGCAACAAAAAGAAAAAAAAAAGAATAGAAGAAGAATGTAATCAAAACACACACACACACAGCGAGTTTATGGAGTTAGACTTGATTCTAGTTGTAATTCGTGGACTGTGCCACACACACACACACACAATCCATACACACACACACACACACACACACACACACATACAATATGATGTACTACATTATAATCATTCCAAAATGTCATAAAAATACACACATATATATAAATATATATTATATATATATATATATATATATATATATATATATATATATATATATATATATATATATATATATATGTATAAACATGCCTATATATATTTTATGAAAATAACTTCAATTTTGTTTTCTTTTCTCACACTCGTTGGGGTTTCTGCCTACAAATTTGCTTGATGCGCGCTCACAAGGCCGCAAAGTGGGCATATTAGTTAGGCATAAAACATTGGCAAAGGAGCTTCAAAAGTATTTCGAATTCCATTTATCTCGCCTAGTTAGTGCTACTAGTCTATGCCAAGGGTATTCAATTTAGTACTACCCAAGCCAGGCTCTGCTTGCTACCCCAAAGAATCATGACTTTATGCTACGATTGAGTAGATAAAGACATTGACAGCGACATCGACATCGAAGCAGCAGCAGCTACTACAGCAGCACACACAAAGGATTGAAGAAAACTTTGGCTCAGTTGTATGATATCTGATAGGCATTACTTTAAAGGGTAGAGAAAAGATTTTCATGTATAAATACAAAATTTGTTCACTAAAAAGAAAAACTCCAAATTTGCCAAACTTTTTGAGCAAACCTCGCATATAAACGTTTGTACTAACTTCGCTATTCTGATTATGCAGCTAAGATAGCTTAGTCAAAACAATAGATGTACTACAAAATCTGCTAACTGCGCTTAGGTTCAGATGTTCTAACCAAAAAGATAACAAATTATGGGTATATCAAAAATGATATACTTAGATCCAGAGCTGTTAAAAATTCCATTTGAATGGAAATTCAAAATGGGTTTTCAGAACAAAAACCCATTTTGAATTTCCATTCAAATGGAATTCTTAACAGCTCTGCTTAGATCAAGAAATTATGTACAGTTGCGGTCAGTAAAATAGTAGTGCTGCACGGCACAACACAAAAACCAAGTAAAACTATACTTTAACCGATGGAAAATAAAAAGTTTTATATTCTTTGTTTAGAATAGAATGTAAAGAAAAGAATTAAGAAAAAATCCCGTTACTTTTGGTCATATTTAGTTTTTTTTGACGATTTTAGAGAAATGTATTGAAAATCGACCGATCATTAAAATAGTAGTGCTGGGTATGAGAGCTTAAAAAAAAAATTAAAAACAATATTAAATTTTCAAAAACCGTATCCATGTGAAATGTTATTAATTATATTATATTTTAGTAATTTAAATTAATTAGAATTGCAATTTTTTTTAAATTTAGTGGGCAGAGGAAGGCATTGGTCTGCAGAAGAGAGATTTTTACCTGTTAAAATTTAAAATCTGGGTAAAATTTAAAAGGCAATTGAAAATATTGTTGGGTGCAGAGCTGTTATGATATTTAACGACCCTTACTATAAGAAGAAGCATAAAAAACCAGGTTTTACCTTTAAAACCAGCTTGGAAGAGGGTAGACAAAAGGTGCGATATGCAAGGGTTAGTCCGTTAGGTGCAGCAAAAAGCATTAAAAACGAATTTGATCAGCCAGTTAGTGATGTGACAGTTAGTAGTTGATCTAAGCAACATAATTAAATTGCCAAAAGTCCCAGGAAGTTATCAATTTTCACTAAAAAGTACCTGGCCAAAAAAAATTTAATTTGCGAAAATTCACGGAAACTGGCCCATCACTAGGTGGGACCACTTACTGTGAACGGATAAGACCAAAATTGTTCTGTTTGGTGGGAGAGGCTCTAGATAGTACGTACAGAGTCTACCAATCACGGAACATCATCCCAAGTACACTCAGAAGGTGGTTAGTCACGGCGGTCGGACCACCATGATTTGGCCTTGTTTTTCATAGGCAGGTGTTAGTGTACCCCATGTGATAAATGGAATCGTGGACAAAAATGTTTACATCCATTTCTTGAAAAATACAGTGCTACCATATACCAGTTGAGAAATGTCTTTGAAATGAACTTTCCAGCAGGATAAGGACCCCAAATATGCGAGTCCTCTTGCTTAAGATTGGTTTGCGTCAGAAAAAATCGACGTAGTTCCATGTCCAACTCTGTCCCCAGGTTTAAATCCGATCATAAACCTATTGGGGGATGTTAATAAAAGTATGGGAACTTTAAATCAATCGACTGCGCCAAGTGGTTCAGGGGGCGTGGCACCAAATCCTTCTGAAGCGGTGCCAGGACCTTATTGATTCCATACCACGCAGGTGACAAGCCGTAATAAAAATTTTTGGATTCAAAACTAAGTATTAGACCCTAAAATATGTTTTAAACATAATACATGAAGTTAGACTAATGTTAAATATTTTTTAAAATTTTTTTTAGTAGCTACTACTATTTTACTGATCGACCAAATTTTGAGAATTTTCCTTTTTCAAGCCCTGAAACTCACATGTCCTAAGATTATAGCAAAAAAACATCTGAATTAATAAGAATATATGTTATTCTTAATATTCCTTTAAAATTGCATTAAAAAAATTGTGTTTATCACTAAATTATGACGTCTAACATCTAGTGCCCAGGCGCACTACTATTTTACTGACCGCAGCTGTATATGTAAACGGCACTACTATATAGATGTAGTATAAAGTCTATTATAGTTTTTCTAGAGACGCCAAATTTGATATATACCAGCATATATATACATATATATACATATATATACATATAATACACCAAGTGATTACCACCTATTTCTGTCCATGGCGAACGAGCTTGGTAGTCGGAAGTTGTCCACAAGAGAGTCCTGTGAAAATTGGCTCTCCGAGTTTTTTGACAATAGGGAAGCGAGCTTCTATAAGAGGGGCATTATGAAGTTGGCATCTCGTTGGGAACTCGTCATCGAACAAAACGGTGCATATTTGACTTAAATCGCATTATTATAACCAATTTTATGAACAATTGAAAATTCAATAAAAATACCGCAAGACTTTTTTGACAGCCTTATATATACATATATATGCATATACAGCGGTGTTCATAAAAATAGTAGTGCGACTGATATGCTATTTTTGCCGAGTCATCGAAGATGTGTGTGGTCTATCGTGGTCCTGCTGCCCTTTCTGTTGATCAGTTCTGGCCGTTTTTTTTTCGATTGCTTGCTTCAATCTCCATCAGTTGTTGACAGTAAAGTGTAGAATCAATCGTTCGACCAGGCTGGAGCAGCTCATAGTGGATGCTTCCTTTCCAATGCCACCAAACACACAGCATAACCTTTCGAGGCGTCAATCCTGGCTTTGCGCCCATTTTTTGAGCTTCACCACGCTTGCATCATGATCTTTTTCGTACTTTATTGTCGTATTTGCTGCACTTTTCGTCTCCTGTTACCATTCGCTTCAGAAATGGTTCGATTTCATTTCGTTTCAGCAAAGAATCGCAGATGTTAATTGGGTTCACTAAATTGTTCACAGACAATTCATGTGGTGCCCAAACATCGATCTATATTGACAAAATACGAAAAGACTTTTTCGATCAACTTTAATGGAAGCTGGACTCGTCTTATGCCCTCGGGCGTAGCCCATTGAAATATTTTCTAGGGGAATTTCTGCAACAATTTAGAATCGCATTGTTTTTGGGAGTTTTCGACTTGAATTTTGATGAGATTGGGGGGTGAATGTGATTGGCCGTACTGGGTGGGTAGCTGGGTGGAGTCCCCGCCAAAGATGACGACGATGAATGTAACGGTTGCTGATCACAACAACTGACGCCGAGGGTATACACGACTAGCAGCTGCATGCGTCATTGAATCTTCACCCATAAAACTAAATATACTAAATATATATATAAATTTGTCTCATATCAAATTATTATAAAGTAATTTTCAATGAATTGCTTTTACTTAAATGTTAAATTTGACATGCAGTTAAGCCACATGTCAAATGCTAACAGTCAGTTTAGCTAAGATATGACAAATTTGTCGCCCAAAAATCAAAAAATGTGGCTGTCAAATCAAAGTAGTTGTCAAAGTTGACAGCAAGCTTAACATGCAGATGACAGCCAAGTAAGTTGTTAAAGTTAAATTGTGAAGAACACAAGAAATTATTGCATATTCAATAGATATCCACAGGCTAAATAACTTGTAATTAACAAGAGAGAGAAAGAGAGAGAGAGACAGACGAAGAGAGAGAGAGAGAGAGAGAGAGAGAGGGGGAGACAGAGACAGAGAGAGACAGAGGGAGAGTTAGAGTGAGAGAGAGAGAGAGAGAGAGAGAGAGGTAGGTTGTAAAATCTTTTCTGTTTGTGAATGATGAGCAAGAGGGATTTTCCAGCTAAGCAACTAGCGCTATGCATGTAATTGATTATGATAGATTTCACTTGCGGAACAATTTTTACTGTCGAAATGCGCTACGTCAATGGAGCTGCTTAGTTTAGCTGGGATAACTGAATGCCTGCCTGGCGATGGGGGCGTATGAGTAATGTTTCGAATTTGATTGGATTTACTTTACTCAGCTTGGTGAAATTGAAAAGAAATTGAGAATGGCTTGGTTATGATTGATAGATGAAATGAATGACTGATTGATTGATTGATTAGAGTAACTGATTGATTGATAGAATAACAGAGAGACCGATGATTGATAGGCGGACTGACTGTTAGACTGAATGATATGTTGATTGATGGAATGATTGATAGATTGATTGAGTGACTGATTGATTGATTAGAGTAACTTATTGATTGATAGAATAACAGAGAGACAGATGATTGATAGGCGGACTGAATGATGATTGATTGATGATTGATGTACTGATTGATGGAATGATTGATTGATTGATTGATTAGAGTATCTGATTGATTGATAGATTGACTGGGAGACAGTTGACTGATAGACAGACTGAATGATGATTGATTGATGATTGATGTACTGATTGATGGAATGATTGATTGATTGATTGATTAGAGTAACTGATTGATTGATAGATCAACTGGGAAACAGTTGACTGATAGACAGACTGAATGATGATTGATTGATGATTGATGTACTGATTGATGGAATGATTGATTGATTGATTGATTAGAGTATCTGATTGATTGATAGATTGACTGGGAGACAGTTGACTGATAGACAGACTGAATGATGATTGATTGATGATTGATGTACTGATTGATGGAATGATTGATTGATTGATTGATTCGAGTATCTGATTGATTGATAGAATAACAGAGAGACAGATGATTGATATTCGGACTGACTGTTAGACTGAATGATATACTGATTGATGGAATGATTGATAGATTGACTGATTGATTGATTAGAGTAACTGATTGATTGATAGATCAACTGGGAGACAGATGATTGATATAAATGTAGACTGAATGTTAGACTGATTGATAGACTGATTGATTGACAGATTAATTGACAGACTGACTGACTAAATAATTACGGGCTGATAGATTGATTAATAGCTTCATTGATTGAGTGATTGATAGTTTAGCTTAGGTTTTGACTGATTGACAGACTGACTGACTGACTTATGACTGTTTGACTAAACAATTGACTGATTGATAGAGTGATTGATAGATTCATTGATTGAGTGACTGATTGGATGATTGATAGTTTACTGAATGGCAGACTGATTGATTGTCCTTACATAGATTACTTGATAGATTGATCAAGTGATGTATTGATTGCTAGACAGATTGTTTGACTGATGGGCAGACTCGTCAAGCAATTGATTGAAGCCCGTTAAGCTTTGTAACTAGCTGTTAAAGTTGACTGCAAATCATTTGACAGCTAGTTAGTTGCTGGCTCAGCAGCAGCTGCAGCGGCTGCTGTTGCCAACTAGGCCTAGACTCGATTGATGAGCTGAGTTAGATGGCTAAACAAATAGTTGCTACTAGTTGTTGCTATTGTTGTTGTTGTTGTATAAGTGATGCAGCTTACAGCTAACAGCATCCGGCGAGAAAAATGCTCTATGGGATGACGACTTGTAAAACGGGCCAAAAACAATAGCAGCCCAAGCTGAGAACCTTTATAAATTGGCAGGGGATGAGCAGCAGTTCGTTTAGTTGGCCAGCAGCTGTTGCTTGGAATCTACATTGAAGTGCAGCAGCCAGTTAGAAAGAGACAGAAACAGAAATAGAAACAGAAACAGACTCAAGCCGGATCTACTTTCAACTGCGATGCAACACTGGAGGCTGCTCTTGACTGGGCTGCTCATTAGCAGTTGCCTGGCCCTGGCCACGCCCTCGCTGCTGCAGCTGAAGAAGAAGCTGCTCTTTGGCCATGGAGGCGGTGGCGGCGGCTTTGGTGGTGGCGGTGGCTTTGGCGGTGGCGGCGGCGGTGGATTTGGCGGTGGCGGTGGCGGCGGCTATGGTGGAGGTGGTGGCTATGGTGGAGGCGGCGGTGGCTATCCAGGCGGTGGTGGTGGTCATCATGGCGGTGGTGGCGGCGGCGGTCACCATGGCGGCGGTGGTGGTGGTGGCTATGGCCATAAGCCAGCGCCCATATATGAGGTGTATGTGGTTAAGCCCGTCTATCAAGGCGGCGGCGGTGGAGGCAACTATCATGGTGGTGGTGGCGGCGGCGGTGGTGGCGGACACTACGGTGGCGGTGGCGGTCATCCAGGCGGTGGCGGCGGTGGCGGCTCTCCACACTGGGGTGGCGGAGGAGGTGGTGGAAGCGGCTCCTATGCCAGCAGCAGCGCCAACAGCTACAGCTATGGAGGCGGCGGAGGCAGCAGCAGCAATGCCTATGCTAAGGCGAATGCCTATTCGGGCAGTTGGTAGAGAACCAAGAAGCAGCTAAACATCAATTTGATATGTAGAAAAATATTAGATTTTTTTTTTGTTTTTTTATAATAATTTTTTAAGCGGTTTTGTGAATAAAAGCTAAAGTTGTTGTTGGCAAAGACCAAATGTGCTGATTGGAATGAGGCAGAGAAGGCAAGAATATTCCAATTGGGGGTGCCGGAAAGTGGATTTTGAAATGTGGAATGAGTGGGATTGAAGTAAGGGAGTGCGTTCCAATTAGGAAAGTCATGCAGGAAAGCTAGCATTGAAAGGCAAATGGAAACTAATTAGCAATGAATGAAAATGGACTGCGACATCTGGTCCAACTGGAATCAAGGGCATACATTGGGCAAGTATTGAAGGTAAGGGATTCTAATAGGAAATTGAGAAAACAGATAAAAGCAACAGCAAATGAGATTCCAATGAGATATATGAAGTCAACATGGAAGGTTAGAGAGAAAAAAGAGATTTTATTCTAATGTGAAATAATAGAGCAACAGTGATGAGTGCAAGAGTAGGGGAAGAGATTTCAAGGGTAATAGCAGAGAACAGGGAAGTTTGAAAGATGTTCCAATTGGGCATCATATATGTACATAGGGCAGGGGAAAGACATTCCAATGAGACTTAAGATAACAATCAATTCCAATAGGATATAAAGCAAATATAGCAGCAGAGATGACAAACTCCTATTGCAATTGGGAACTACAAGGCGAAGCAGCATGCGATTCTAATTGGGTAATGGAAGTAAAAGGGAAACGGAGGCAAGGGAAGCTTTTATTTTTATAGTTTTTTTTTATAGTTTCAACATATTCAAATTGGCAATGGGAACATGTTTTATAGCGAAAAGAAAAAGCGAGATAGAAAACGTAATCTAAGGTATGCCCATGCTTAAGTACCCTAGGAGAGCTAGGGCTTACAAATATTTATACATATATATATATAGAGAGAGAGAGAGATAGAAAGAGAGACAGAGAGAGGTTATAGACATATATACTATGTATAAGCAAAGGTGTTACATATTTACTAGTTAAGTGTATATACCCTCTAGTGGAGCAGCTTAATAAAAAAGATCGCACATTTCGAAACTCGTTTGGCTGCGAAAATATTTATATACATCTATACGTATATATGTTCATATACCTATATACAGACATAAAGTTGCTGCTACAACAACAACAACAACAACAACAACAAACAGCTGTAAACGTGTTTCAAAATGCCAAAAATGTTGCTAAAGTAAAAGATTTCATAAATTTGTTTTTATTCAAGCCAGCAGAATCCATAGATACTATATGTAGGTATATAGACTGTGCGTGGGCGCATGCGAATGCCAATAAGAATCTGCAATTGGAATTGTTTACATTCCAAGCAGAAGAAGCTACGCACACCTTCAGCTCGTTTTGCTGTTGTTGTTGTTGTTTACAATTAACTGAGATCATGTTTGCAAAAATGTTTGCGTAATTTGCTCTCAAGTGTCTGTGTCTGTACAACTGATGAAATCTTTAGCAATTATAAGATGATTAAATCTATTATCTATTATAAGGCATTATAAGACAGACATTATTCTATAATTATCATTACTCATATTAGAAAGAACCTGTTAGCTCCTCAAACAGCTTTAATGGCACATACATCTAGCATATATCTTATACTTATACTTATACTTATACTTATACTTATACTTATACTTATTCTTATACTTATACTTATACTTATACTTATACTTATACTTATACTCATACTTATACTTATACTTATACTTATACTTATACCTATACTTATACTTATACTTATACTTATACTTATACTTATACTTATACTCATACTTATACTTATACTTATACTTATACTTATACTTATACTTACACTTATACTTATACTTATACTTATACTTATACTTATACTTATACTTATACTTATACTTATACTTATACTTATACTTATACTTATACTTATACTTATACTTATACTTATACTTATACTTATACTTATACTTATACTTATACTTATACTTATACTTATACTTATACTTATACTTATACTTATACTTATACTTATACTTATACTTATACTTATACTTATACTTATACTTATATTTATACTTATACTTATACTTATACTTATACTTATACTTATACTTATACTTATACTTATACTTATACTTATACTTATACTTATACTTATACTTATACTTATACTTATACTTATACTTATACTTATACTTATACTTATACTTATACTTATACTTATACTTATACTTATACTTATACTTATACTTATACTTATACTTATACTTATACTTATACTTATACTTATACTTATACTTATACTTATACTTATACTTATACTTATACTTATACTTATACTTATACTTATACTTATACTTATACTTATACTTATACTTATACTTATACTTATACTTATACTTATACTTATACTTATACTTATACTTATACTTATACTTATACTTATACTTATACTTATACTTATACTTATACTTATACTTATACTTATACTTATACTTATACTTATACTTATACTTATACTTATACTTATACTTATACTTATACTTATACTTATACTTATACTTATACTTATACTTATACTTATACTTATACTTATACTTATACTTATACTTATACTTATACTTATACTTATACTTATACTTATACTTATACTTATACTTATACTTATACTTATACTTATACTTATACTTATACTTATACTTATACTTATACTTATATTTATACTTATACTTTTCTCTTATACTCCACATACATATATGGGGTATCTCGGATTTGGACCTAACGAACATCGTTTTCTTCTTTCTCTGCTTCTTCCTCTTCTTCTTGAACTATCTTAAGTTGGAGTGGAAATCTATTTGAGTAGAAATATGGAAAACTGCCTTGAATTCAAGTCAAATCAAATCAAATGCACTTTGCATTGTTGCGAAGGTCAACTTGGCCATTGATGAGGGTCGTTCTTTGTTGAGCTCTTGTATTTATACCCTGTTTAAGATCTTTTTGTTGCTCGGGTATATTGAGTGACTGATGCAGCCACGCAGCCACGCCCATTTTTGATAAAATCATCTCAGACAATATATATTGATGCTACCACATGCTACACTTTGACAGCCACTGCTTTATGGTATTACAGTTTGGGAGTCAATAAGCTAAGAAGTCTTTACTAATTATCAGACTGTAAGCAGAGCATTGCATAGTCAGCTATGCCCACTTGTAATTGCATCTGATATTCTTACTTTATTTTTGTATCTACAGTTTGACAAGCATCGCTCAGTTTGAGTGTTGTTATTGAGTGGTTGAGCAGTGTATACTTTAGTCAGCTCTACCCGCTTGCACTGCATTTGATATTTGGCTATGCTCTACGCTTACAGTTCGACAGTCACTAATTTGTGGTTACAGTTTGGAAGCTATCGCATGCCATATTACAGCTAATTTGAGTGTAAACAGAGCCAACTCGCAGTCATTTATGCCCGTTCTACTTCTACTTCTTCTTCTTCTTCTACTACTTCTTCTTCTTCTTCTGCTGTTTGCTTGCATTCTTGTCTCGTTCGCTTGGCGTGAATTATGACAAAGGTTGTTGCTCGATTGGGGCCCTGGCACTGGCTCAGTCAGTCAAGCTGCAAAGCTGCCGTCGCGTAGCTTTTGCATCTTTTGTATCTTTTGCATATTTTTGTATCTTTGTATCTTTCGCTGTGCATCTGCGATCCTGGCATCCAGCTGGTTGGCGGATTTAACAGATTGACATTCGCACTGGAAAAACTTGTTTGCAATTGCTGCTGTTGTTGTTGCTGTTGCTGATGATGATCAAAGCCAATAGCAAAAGCAATTTGAGCCGCTTCTCACGTTTCCCAATCACTTGGCACGGGCATTATTGAAAGTTTTTCGAATTTCCAGCTCACACACACACACACACACACACACACACACATGCACACACACACACACATACACACACACTTGTATACAGCTGCAGCTATAAGAGATTTTCCTCAAATCGATAACAGGTTTTTGGGCTCTAACTTGCACTGCGGCTGACTACGTCTTGGCCAGGCCAATTTTAATGGCTGCAGCAGAAAGTTTTCTGTTTGCTGTTTTTTTATTTGTCATTTTTCATATACCCTATAATGTGGACAGGTGAGTTGCAAAGCAGGTGCATGCATATATCGATATCTATCGATTTTTAGTGTTGAGCAAAGCTGGTGTTATCGACAAATCGATAAATATTGATTCCTATTCCTGTTACATATTATGCATAGATGGTTCCCATTAGCAAAGAGCGAGCGTCAGTAATAGATGCGCACGTAACACTCCATATACAATCAATACAGGGTATCTTACACCTCAAGCCTAACCACAATTCGTCAAAAACTTCATATAAATGGAACAAATCTGAGTTTATTAGTTCAATAACTATGCACAGCTGCTTTATCTGCTGTACAGGGTATCTTCAAGTCAGTCAGGCTCTACAACTGGTGGTTTCTTCTTCGTCGGGCCTGGGGCTCATTGAAGTGCAGCCAAGCTGTGGTCACAAATATGCGGATGACAAGCGGCCAAATGTTGTCACTGCACCTCTCTCTCTCTCTCTCTCTCTCTCCCTCTCTCCCAGCTAACCGCTTCTCGTGCTCTCTTGCTCTCTGTCTCTCTGTCCCTGTCTTGGGTTCGTTCCGGCCTAGCTGCGTTAGTGGCAACACTTAAATTGCGCCGTCATCAACGGGTGCATTCCAAGCGCCAGGTTCTGTGGCCCACATTGGCTAACGAATGGCCTCTTGCGGCTGGGGCAATCCGCTTAAATGGGCGTGGCACTGGCCATACTGCAATTGGAGCAAAACGTTTTAGATATGGCACAAGCTAGCCAGCTTCCAGCTAGCCATATCAACAACAATTCCAGTTGGAAATTCCAATCCAATTCGAACTATTCTGACACCTCGCTAAGGATTATCAAGCAATCTTAATGGGCTTTATATCAGGTGAAAGTCTTCTTACGTACATAGATAGAACTTGAACTATTTAGAGTCCGTTGAAATTCTATTACAATGCAGTAAGTAAAATTAGTTAAATGATGCTAAGAAGCCTTCAATTAAAGCCCATTCGTGGCTTTACGGAAGCTCTGAGAAGAGTTGAAACTAACTGTTAAACATTCTTCATTAGCTGTTAATAAAGACGGGGCGAGATAAGACGAGCATGATAAAGAAATTTACTCAACTCAAAGCAAAACAAAACAAAACAAAACAAAAATTCGAGTTCGGTCACAAGACAACGCAAAATCCAATTGGCAAATAATTTGGGTACGAACGAAACTGGAACATCGGCAGGAAAGGCAGGCCATACGTACTGCAAAAGTCAACTGTAAAACCAGTTGTAGCTGTTGTTGCTGTTGTTGTTGCTGCTGCTGCAAATAAAACCAAAAATAAACAAGATAAAATGGCTTAAAATGAGCATGATCGACTTAAGGATACCTTTTGAGGTGCATCATTAATAAAATAACTAAAATTAAATACCTCCATCCAAATTGATGTCAATAAATAATCCACATTTCTAAGCAACTTTAACAATTTTAAATAAATTTTACAATTGTCAGGTATTAGAATTCTTATTCATGATTTGCTATTGCTGCCTGTTGTAGTTCAACTAAATATTGTTGGCTTAAGAGCTTAGCAATTGCATCTCTTTGCCTGTTACATACATGCGCATCAAATTCAATTCAGCTCATTCCTAATTCTATGCAGGGTATAGAGCGCTAGCTGCGAGGATCACATAGCGCATTGATTTGACATTTTGTCGCCTTTAACGAAATGGCGAACGGACAGCAAAAGCAACAACACAAACTGAGCAGCCGCCACTGAACACGAAGCAGCAGCTCGGGAGCTCCGCAGCACTCGTTGGCGTTCACGAAGCAGCGACTGAGCTGCAGCTTGGACAGCGGCTTAAGCACACAGACAGTCTTCGGTACGAGCTGAACGCGCCAAGTCGATGTCTCTTAAAGCGCTTGCCTGAGCAACGAAATTCGAATTCGAATTCGAGAAACGAGTCTGTGTCGCTCTGCGAAACTGTGCGTGAAATTTGGTAAAGAGCAGCCGCAGCCACAAACCGAAACTGAAATCGAAATTGAAACAGAAACCGATGCAAGTCGCAAGTCGCTGCCACAGCCGAAACCGAAGGCGGGCGCATTCCACATACGAAAATAGACTCAAAGACCGTTTTAATGTGATTTTGTTGCTATTTATTTTTGTTTTTGTTTTGTTTCTTGCTTCTTCTTTTTTTTTTTTTTTTTTGAATGCAAAGCAAGAAATTTGCTTTGATTTCCTTTTTTTTTCTTTGACCATCAATTTAAATTTATTGAAGATTTACATATTTATTTTTTTTTAGTGTGTCTCTGTGTATGTGTGTTGTTTGTGTTGTTGTCTTGCTCAGCCATAAAAATCGTTATTCGTTTATTTCTTTTGCCTATATTATAGAGTTGTTTCTTATACATATATATTAATTGCTGCTAAACGGAGCGAGACCAAAAACAAATATCAAGGAATCTAATTTGATCTTCATTTGAGGCACGCGAACCCAATCAAGGGTAAGTTATATACAAACATATAGAGTCTAGTCTATTACATATACATATATAAGTTGACCCCCGCCCACCCTGCTCCTCCGGCTCTTCTTCCTGCCTTCAAAGTTCGTTTCAATGTCAAATTGTTGCTGACTTTCAAACTTCGATGCTTTGCGCACTCAAGCAAAACTTATCGATAAGTCGATTAGTAATCGCATCGACAACAGTTCATTAACGCATAACTGCATTTCGAAATGTGTGCCGAATCAGCTTTATTTATTAATTTGTTGCCGTTGTTGTTGCTGTTGTTCATCCGAGATGAGATAACCGAATGAGATAATGTCTGCGCGGGGGTCCACATTTTGTAAGCCAAGCAGACGCCTCGCCCCACTCACCCCACTCCGCTCCTCCAACTCTATACGCATTCATATGCAAAAGAATCGCATCAGCTATTTTATGGTAACTTCAGTTGTGGATAGAGTGGGCAAGGGGGTGTGGGGAGATGGGGGAAGTTAAATGTGGAATGCCAGAAAAGCGGCCTCAGATAAAAAAGCCGTGCGTCTCGCTCGTGCCAAATCGCTTAAAATCATCAATCTTAACTTTAACAACAACAACAACAACAACAGAAATACCTGTTGTATGCGTATGCAAATGAATTTGTGTTAAGAAAAAAAGCCAAAAAGAAAAACATAAATAAAAACAAGAAACTAAAGACAGAAACACAAACAAAACACATTCTTTTTGACAATTGTTGTTTTTGAAAAAGCTTGGTCAACAGCACACAGACAATTATTATAGCCTATACTATAAGAAAATTAAAAACAAGAATGAATAAGCTACAGTGTGGTAGTGACCGACTAGAAGATACCCTGACCATGCGCTCATAGCACAACTTTCTATTCTTACGCTTCTCGATTTGCAATGAAAGTATCTGAAATATGAAGTATTCTATGTATATTGGTTTTATGCCTTTGAAAGTATCTATAAGGCATCATTTTGAGCTCATCAAATTCACAAGAATTGCAAAAATCTATATCGAACTCATGGAAATCAAACAAACTCGATCTGCATGCGCTATAGAGGAAACAGAAACAGACGGACTAGTCTTATTAGACTTTGCTGTTGATTGAATAGAAATAAAACTTCAAAACTTTAATATGATATCATATTATTGCCTATTTCCTATGCCTCTTCTGTCTTAGCAAAAGATAAGTCTAAAGCAACTCCATTCGTTGACCTGATTGCCAAGCCTAAGTCTCTCTCATTCAGTTTTTAGATAAATAACTAATCTTTTTTTTAAAGTTTTGTGCTTCAATTCACTGTCAACTAAATTTAAACTCAATTTAGTACAATTTCAATTCAGTTGGAATTCAATTTTAGTTCAATTTCAAATCAGTTTGAGTTAAATTTCAATTTTATTTCGTGTTTCATTTCAACTTCAATTCAATTCAGTTTAATTTCAATTCAATTTGAAATCCATTCTATTTCAATTGAATTTTAATTCAATTTTAATACAATTTCAATTAAATTTCAATTCAATTTTAGTTTAAATTCAGCTTGAATTCAATTTTCAATTTCAATGATTTAATTTCTGTTCAAATTTTACTTCAAATTTCAGTTCAATTTCAGTTCAATTTCAATTCAACTTTAATTCAATTTTAATTCAATTTCGATTCATATTTTAGTTCAAATTTCAGTTAAATTTCAATTCAATTTTCATGCAAATCAATTTCATTTGAATTTTAGCTTAAATTTCAGTTAAAGTCTCAGTTCCATTTTATTTCAATTTTAGTTCAATTTCTATTCAATTTCAATTCAAAATTCTATTTAAGATTTAAATAATGAAAAAAGTTTATCGATTGAAACTTAGAACTTGGCTGAGAGCTAACATTGTAATCGTAACCAAAACATTGCAAAATTCCTATGACATTTTCTCAATTATTGTCTTTACGACTCAAGCGTCAAGCTACAGGGTATCGGTAGACAGATGTCTAAATGAGTTTTTAAAAGGTCAGCGCGAGAGAGATAGAGAGAGCGAAAGAGAGAGAAAGAGAGGCAGAAACAAAAAGAAACACTTGACCAACATTTGATGGCTGCTGCTCTATTGAACGGTCTTAGCCAAGCACTCGATGCCAATTGAATGCAATGCGAAACTGAAATTGAAATTGAATTGAAATTGAAATTGAAATTGAAACATGTTGATGTGCAGCATTGCAAGTTGAACTTTGATCTTAAGCGAAGCGAACATTGAGTTGTTGTTGCACACATCTTTTTTTCTCTATTTTTTTTTTTTTTGACACTTACAAGACAAGCCGCAACTTAAGATCTCTAAAGAAATTCCACGCACGAACGAGACGACGACAAAAAAAAAATAACAGAGAAGAAGAAGAAAAAAAACAATAAACAAACAGTTGAGGTCATTGCTCAAACATGCGAGATAGCTTAACAAATAGACAATCTTGACTATGGCAAGCTGAAAGACAAGCGCACACACTCACACATACATAAAATACCAAAAATATCCATATGCATATGTATATATATATACATATATATATATATATATACATATGTATGTACATACATACCTATATGTATCTATGTCTCTGTCTACTGGGCTTGTCTCAGCGCTCAGCTCGTATCTCAATCTGTTTCTGTGTAGTTAACCACATAGCAAATCTACACGCGTGTCTCTGGCTTCATTCTGGCGAATCGACAGGTTTTTGGCCATACAAATAACAACAACAACAACAACAACAATAATAATAGAAATGTAATTGGGTAGCTGTAAAGGCGTGGGGCGAGCGCTGAGCGGGGCGCGCGGGTTCAGGCCACTTAGTGTAGACCACCCGGAGGTGGGCCCAACATGAGAGACAAGGCCAGCCCAATTAGAGTTGTTCATTCGATATGAGTAAAGCCAAGTTGCTAGTGGTGCAAAGTACTTATTAACTTGAAAGCTAGTGTTGGTTAACAGTAAAAGTCAAACGAAACGAAATACATATATATGCGAGAAAATCAATTTATATGTCAATTCAGTTAATAGTGTTGTAAAACACGTTCACAACTGAATAACTAGTGTTGAGTAACACTCTCACCAAATACTAGCAACTAAATGAAGCTGTTCAAGTTGAGCCTTTGCCCAAGAAACAACTTACAGCTTAACTATTAGTGTTGTAAAACAGAGTGAGCAAGTGTTGGTTAACGAAAATGCAGTAAAAACTCGTTAGCATTCCAGTATTTGTGTAGCAGTGTTGGTAAATTTGGTAAAAAGAAAACTTATCAGCTGAACTGATAGTGTTGGTGAATGTCAATGCTAGAGCTTGCCACACATTTGATTTGTGAGCGAGCACAAGAGCATTTGGGAACTGTTCATAAGCCATAATGAAAACTAGTATTGTAAAACTATGCAAATCAGTGTTGGTTAATGACTTTATATGCATAGATCCAACTGAGCAGAAGGTCGCACAATTGTGAATCAACTCAAAGGAAGTTACACTAACAGCTAGCTGTAAAACTTAAAAGTAGTGTTGGTTAACATCATATAAACACACTGTATCAAGTCAAAACTGCGTTAGAACACTGACTGCATTGACCTATTGCCATGGTAGATCCGCTACACAGCAATTAGCCAGTGTTGAGCAACACACATACCAAATCCTTGTTGTTGTTGTTGTTGTTGTTGTTGGCAAGTCAGCACTAAGTGCTCCTAAGTATTCGACAATTGAAAGAGGTGAAAGCGAAGCTTTAATTATAACTTGTGTCTGCTTGGCTGGCTAACATGTTGAAGCTGCTCGTTGCTCATGTTGTTGTTGCTGTTGCTGCTGCAAATCTGGCTATTAGCCAGTTTATTGCAAATCATCTCATACCCATACCCATTCCATTCCCATTCCCATGCACTTGCTCCGTTGCCAGCCCTCGGCTGCACTTGCGCTCCAAATGCCAAGCGACCAAGTCCAACTCTTTTGTGTCTCTCTTTCAAGAGTTCAAACGAGTACAAAACAAATATCAAATAAAAAGAAATATTTGAAAAAAAAGTGAAATTTCAAATAGACGACGACGACGACGACGACGACGACGACTCTGTCTGTCCATAATTGACGGAAATCAACAACAACAACAATTCCAAATAGGACGCTCGACTGGCTGCCCCCAGCTGCAGTTCCCCCGGAATCGGAATTGGATTTTGGAATTGGCATCGAATTCGCCAAGTTATTTATAAACATTAAAGTCGCTATCCATAAATGATAAGCAACAACAACAACAACAACATATCAAAATTGATTCGCATTGAAATGGAAATCGAAAACCAAAAAAAAACAAACATTAAAAAAAATAAATAATAATAATAATAATAAAATATATCCGAGTCATGAAAGCTAAGTTGAATACCCTTCAATGGATCTTAAGAGACATAATACTATATATATAATATATATAATAAATCAATTTATATATATAGTATAGATACAACTACAGATTCAGATATGTTTTCAATTCATTAGAAATAACATCAATAAATTCCATGATCTAGAGTTTATTGATTGATTTCTGATTGTTTCCCAAATATTCTCAATTTAATGAATTCTTGTATAGAATTGAGATTTAGATTTTGAAAACTTTCTCAAACTTAGATAATGTTGATTCTTGTTATATATCCTAAAGCTAGCTGATAAATATTAAATTGAAAGATTTTGTTTTCTTTTGATTTCATAAACATTTATATTGAACAAACGGCATATATAATATAATTTGATCTTTTTTTTGTTATATATCTATCTATATATAGAGAGATATACCATCAAACTATGTATAATTATTATCACATATTTTCATAGATCGATTTGCCCAGTTATTTCTTTATCTGATCATCTATCTAGCCATCTATATACACATCAATCTGCCTGTCTATATAATCTTTCGTCTGTCTATCCATTTATAGATCGATCTATCTACGAGTATATGAATTTGGATATCCATCTATCATATATCTAACTATAAAACTTTATTTATCTAGCAATAGATATATAGATATTCAACTATCTCTTTCTATATCGTTGCCTCTTACCTAGCCATCAATCTTTCTTTAACATACAGATGTCTCTATCACTCTCTTACTCTCTTACTACCTCTCTCTCTCGCTTTCTCTCTGCCCCCTCTCTCTCTCTCTCTCTTTCTATAACTCTCTCTCTCTCTCTTTTCTCTATATCCATTTTTCTCTCTTCCTCTTTTCTTCTCACTTTCTCGATCTTTCTGTCTCTACCTCAGCTGTCTCTCTTTCATTCTAAATTTCTTTATCTTTCATCCTTTTTTTCTCTCTTTCTATAACTCTCACTCTCTCTCTCTCTCTCTCTCTCTCTCTCTTTTTATATAACTCTCTCTATCTCTTTTCTCTAACTACATTTTTCTCTCTTCCTCTTTTCTTCTTCCTTTCTCTCTCTTTCTTTCTCTTTGCCTTTCTCTTTCTTTAACTTTATCTCTATCTCCCTCTCTCTCGTTATATAACTCTCTCTATCTCTTTACTCTATCTCTCTTTCCCTCTCTTCCTATTTTTCGCTCTCTCCCTCTTTCATGCTCTTCCTCTTTTCTTCTCTCTTTTGCACTCTCTCGATCTTTCGCTGTCTTCCTCAGCTGTCTCTCTTTCATTCTAAATTTCTTTATCTATTATCCTCTCTCTCACTCTCTGTCTCTGTCTCTATCTCTCCTTCTATCTTTCCCCACATATATACCTATATCAACATAGTAGATCTTCCTTTTTAATCTGTTTACGTATGCAAACACTTGATGATGTCGCAAAAGACCTCTAACAGTCGTGACACACTTGCAAGCTATGTATACCCTAAAAAACGATCAAAACTGAAACAAAAAACTCGATTAAAATTCCTGACAGGCTTCGACTTTGGCAGCTACCCAAAAGACGAAGAAGAAGCAGAAAACTAAAAACAAAATGCAATTTAAAAAAAAATAAAGATAAATAAAAAATAATACAAAAATGTTGATTGGTAAAACAAATTTGCAATGCTTTTTGAAAGTGTTTTTTATACGTTTCACTACATACGATATAGATACATATATATATGTATATATCTATGCGTAGATATGTGTGTATATCTACTTTAATTTGTTTTTGGCACGCATGCGCCACTGTGCAAGGCAGTTAGAGTCAAAGAAAGGGGACGTCGAGCAGTATTAGTCAAATTTAATGGCAATTGCTGAAACTTTTATAACTCTGCTACACTCAGAGTGATGAGAGAGAGCTTGAGATAGACATCAGTGTGTGCAGAGTATTAGACAGTCGGTTGCAGCCTTGAGCAATGCAAGAGCATTCGATCTGCTAGCGATAGATGCGAAGTGTTGTCTAAATGAACAATTGTGAAAGGGTTATATACAAGCTATGAGTAGGGTAGATGCTTCTGTTCACTCTCTACTCTAGTTGCCAATGACAATACTTACTTGGAATATGTTCCAAATATATTCTCTATTGAGAACTTTAGTCATTTCAATAGAATGTTATCGCGTCGTAATGCTAATCCAGTCGTATGCTTATGCTTACTGAGCAAACGTGACATTCGTGACATTTTTAGAACGTCTATTCCATATGCACATACATATATATAAATGTATATATATGCATATATCCAGCAAGCATAGCGGGCCTTATCGAGCCACTTCTCCAAGCAAAACCCTACAAAGCACTCGAGCTGCGCACCTGTCTCAATGCAATTTGGCAGCTCGTTGTGAACTGATTGTTTAAAGCAATTGACGTCTTACAAAAAAACAAATAGAAATATAAGACAAACGGATGCTATTGACTAGCAGCTACCCTGCACTCCTCAAATATTAAAAACTTCATCTATGAGAGTTCGAAAAGTTAAAGTTCTTAAAATTTTTGGTATTTTTACGTTAATTTAGAGTTCGAAAACGTCTAATATCATTTATATGTTATCCTAGTTAGCTCGAAAAGCTCTAGTTGTTGAAAATTTTACATCAATTTCGAGTTCGAAAACGTATAATTTTCGAAAATAGCATATCCTTCAAATATTATTTATTTAAGTTCCAAAAATACTAGTTTTCGAACTGCCTACAATTTCGTCTTCTAAATTTTATGTTTTTCGAAAAGTTTTTGAGTTTTTTGTCAAACAAACTTTGCGCAAGCCCCATATACCCTGTTCGCACCTTTACAATGGTCTCAGAGTATACAACAAACAATAGCTGGCAGAAGTAGAAGTAAATAAAAGAAGAAGAAGAAGAAGAAAAACCAAATGCAACTTGAAAGTGGCACAAAGCAATTTGAACGCTGAATCGAGCGTTAAGTTTTTCAACTGCAATTGCAGAAAGAAGAAAAAAAAACTAAAGTCGAGAATAATACAGCTGAATATGAAAATGAAAAACAATCGAAATAGCAATTATAATTGGTACACAATTCAATTTGAAGACTTTTTCTGTTGACTGTGTGTGTGTTTTGTGGGCAATTTCGAAATGAAATGCAGAATTTTACAATTGAGCAATCGAAATATGTTGCAAATGCATTTGGGGTGAGAATGTTACAAATATGGGAAAGAGGCGAAGGTAGGGAAGGTGTTAAAGATGACTTAGCTCAACTAACTAAAGTTTGATATGAATCTTCATCGGTTTTCTTGAAAATGCCAAAACTTATCGATCACTTGAAGAAAAATTGCTCTGTAAATAGCAAAACTTCAAGTTTTTAGAGATGGAAAGGCTGAGGGAGGGTATAAGTTAACTAGTCTAATTGCAGAACTATGTGTTCATAAAAATAGTAGTGAGGCATTGTTCATGAGAATAGTAGTGGGACTGAAATCTTGAACAGCAATATTTTGTGACAAACATAATATTTTGAAAACAATTTGAATATATGTGTTGATATCAATACTCGTTTCAAATTGTTTTCAAAAATATTATGTTTATCACCAAATTCTGTTGTCCAATATTTCAGTAGCACTACTATTTTACTGAACAATGCCTCACTACTATTTTTATGAACACAGCTGTATATATCATACACATACTAGATATATACAATACATTACGGTTTTTCATTTTGCTATTCCTTCACTTTACACATTAATCAATTCAAATGTTAGAAAAACGATAAAAGTGACACCTAGCGGCAGAAAACGCATTCTTAACATGAAGGCTATAAAAGCAGCTGGTGCGTGTGTGTCTGTGTGTGTGACTGTGTGTGTGTGACTGTGTCTGTGTGACTGTGTGTGTGTGTGGTCCACAGAAAGTTGATAGACAGTTTGCATAATGAGAGGCGCTTCATTAACATGAGAAAGCGCCGAGAGGCGTACGAAATGCGGTAATCTATCTGGTAATAGGCGATAAAGCGACCCATCAAAATCAAAGAAAACAACAAATTTACAACACTTAAGATAAACGACAAATATAATGTGCAAAGACAACGAAATAATAGTAATATAATAATAATAAAAGAGGAAAATAAAAAAATCAGTCAGCAGCTAAGTTGGCCAATAAAACCCGGCCCTAAATCAAATATCCACCTGAATGGCTTATAAAAAGAGGGAGAGACCGACAAAGAAAAACAACAACAACGTTGAAAAGCGTGTGAAAATTGCAGATCCATGGGGGCATACGAGAGGCGGAGAGATGGAGCGGAATATTACCTCATCAAATTCCATATGCGATTATTATAATGCGATGCGATGCGCTGTGACGTATGCGCGACATGCGATTTATGCCAACAATTGTATGGCTATAGCTATTGGTATATGTATATGGTCTATCATAATTGTTAAGCCTAAGTTGATTAAATTATCAAATATAAATACCAAATCGCATTAAGTGAAAAACTGGCAGCTAAAGTGAGGAAATGCAGAGCATAGATAGGTGATTGATAGATATAGATTCGTTTTAGACTAGATCGACTACTTGTACTTTAGATCTACTACTACTAGATCTACTTTAGATCTACTACAGTAGTAGCCCTTTAGATCTCTTCTTTAGATCTACTACTACTAGATGTACTTTAGATCTCTTAATTAGAACTACTACTACTAGATCTACTTTAGATCTACTACTACTTGATGTACTTTAGATCTACTACTTCTAGATCTACTATAGATCTCTTAATTAGAACTACTACTACTACATCTACTTTAGATCTACTACTACTAGATCTACTTTAGATCTACTACTACTAGATCTACTTTAGATCTACTACTACTAGATCTACTTTAGATCTACTACTTCTAGATCTACTTTAGATCTCTTAATTAGATTTACCACTACTAGATCTACTTTAGATCTACTACGAAGTTAAGCTGATCCCATATAGAATCCATTGAGTTCCACTTGTTTTATATAGACTGGGAATGAAGGTTTTTAGAGTTACAAAAAAAATGTCTATACACCAAATGTCTTAGTGTCTATAGAACTTCTGTAAGTCCAAATTTCTCTACAACTCTTCATTCACCATCTATATAAGACTTAGCTAGGGCTCAGCTCATATTAAATAAAGTTTTCTTTTAAAATTTTCCTCAAATATTTAAGATTATCTAACCGTTGAGTTGAGCTTGACATTCCTATAGCAGTTGCTCCACATAGATCTATGGGACGATTTGATTAAGCCAATGTCAGACAGCTCGAATCGCGACTCGCGACTCGCGACTCGCGTTGCCTCACAGTTTCTAGACAGTGGCTGGCATAAGTCAACTGACGGCTGTCATCTCGAGTCTTGAATCTTTTCACATTTGTCATACGCCCCGTTGTGCTGTCATCGTCAACGCCCGCGCTTAACTCAGCTCACGAATGATCTAATCTTCAGACACGCTGACATGAAAGTAAAGCGCATTAGCATATGCTCTACACTGACAGAATACAAACGAGCATATATATGGGTTATATCTAGTTGAAGAACTATAATCTAAATCTACAGAGTGTATGGGGCTTACATGGGCTTTACGAACTAGTTTATAAATATATAAATTGTTGGAATTGTTGGAATTGTTGATGGATTGGAAGAGTTTTGAGGCAATTGAAACTGTGGAAAAACCTCTTTAGATCTATGAGAACTTTAGATTGATCACAGTTTGACAGCCGCTGCTTTGAGTTTACAGTCTGACAGTGACTTGGAGAAAAGTCTTTTCATACGATTTCAACTGTCTACAGAGAGCATTGCCTAGAGTCCATAACAGCAATTTGCTCGACGTTCTTAATGAGCTTTGCGCGAACTTGAAAATTCTGATGCATTACAGGGCTGACAATTGTCTTTGAGATATGTATACTATATAGTCTATATATATATAGTCTAAAGCTATGAATTGTGGGTGGGACTATTACAATAAAGTTTTCATTTTTCTCATTTTATTTTTTTATGAATGCGAAGACAACGCAGACAACGTTTTTTGTTGTTGTTGTTGTGAGTAAACGAATCGAAGAGTTCAGCGAACTTGGTGAAAATTGCTGAGTGTTTATTGCCCATGATCATGATCATGATCAAGTCGATCATAATGATGCTCATGACAATGATGATGTTGTTGATCAGTTTGCTATGGGCAACAAGTAAACAGAAAGCAGCATCGTCATCAGCAGCTGCAGCAACAGCAGCAACATCATCATCAGTCACATTAGCACTGTCATTACCATCATTATCATCATCGTTGTCATTATTAGCAGCATGGAATGCGCATTGCAATTGCATTTCATCTGACATATTTTTTAAACACATTTTTTCATAATATTGTTTATCAGTGTTGGAAATTGTTAAAAAAAAATAGAAGCACATATTATTAGTAATAGTATTAGTATTAGTATTGATATTAGTATTAGTATTGCTATTAGTATTGGTATTGGTATTGGTATTGGTATTGGTATTAGTATTAGTATTACTATTAGTATTAGTGTTAGTATTAGTATTAGTATTAGTATTAGTGTTAGTATTAGTATTAGTATTAGTATTAGTATTAGTATTAGTATTAGTATTAATATTAGTATTAGTATTAGTATTAGTATTATCATTATCATCATCATTATCACTATCATTAGCATTAGCATTAGTATTAGCATTAGCATTAGCATTAGCATTAGCATTAACAGTAGCATTAGCATTACTAATAGTATTAGTATTTTAGAATGATTTTCCTTTAGTATTTTAATTTATTGACTCATTGTCTGTGAATGAAGCTCTTTCATTTGGTCACGTTTTTATTGGGGGATCGTAGGAACCGAAAACCCTGAGACGACGTGACAGCTTAAGGCCTAGACAGAAACAGAAATAGAAGCATAAAAAGAAAGAGAAACAAATGCTAAAGCTGGAAACTATATTGAAATGCATAACATGAAGCCACCTACACAACGACCAACTGAGCAACAGAGAGAGAGAGGGAAAGAGAGAGAGAGAGAGAGAGAGGAACTGATTGCTATTAGCCAAAATCTCAGAAATGTTTTGCATATTTTCACTTTGTTTTTAGTTTGCTGTATCTGGAAACATCTTTTGGATGCGATATTCAATATTTGGGTCACCTCAAGTGATTTGAAGGCGTTCCAGAGGGCGTTGGGTACGGCAAGGAGGGCGGCGTGCGCGGGCAACTTGAGCCAAATTAGCACTCTCGCACAGTCGCTGCTGGCGATGCGTGTCCAAAATGTGTTAAACAGAAAGAAATCGCCAAACGAGCCCGAAACTCAAAAACAAAACGCAAAATAAACAAAAAAAAAACAAATACGCTGAGTTATGCGACTACGAAAGATACTTGTACTACTTATACACACCTCCAAATACATATATACATACATATACATATATATATATATTTACATATGTATGTTTTGTAAAAAGTTGATTTTTGCTGCCAACTGGTCGAGAGCCACACTTCAATGCGACTCATTGGCACCTGTTTGTCATACCCTGTAGCACGATCAAAACTAATGGGTATATCTAGATGAGTATTCACATGGGTAAATCAATAAGGCTTAATTTACTGTTTGCCTGAGTTGCTGGATGTTTCATCAAACTGTTTAAGCACTCTCGAGTGACTCGCAGCGATAATGCGACTCGCATTTGCAGCAAATTTGTCGATGATCTATCATTGAGTAAGAGCAAGAATAGCTCACTTGATAGTTGACCAAGCTGTTTCTTTCTTATTTTTGTTATATATACCACAGATTTAACATACTTCGAGTAGTCTTACTGCAACGGCGAGTGAAACTGTTTCTTAAATCCGATTTTCGACAACTTTCAAGGATACCCAGGATTCAAGCTTGCCAAATTCATACAACTTAGTGAAATATACAACAAATAGAACAACTTGTATGGAGTTCAAACCATTTGGGTAAGAATATTCCATTTCAAATTGTGAAAATAAGTAAAAAAGTATAAAAAGGATATCAAGGATCTGTCTCTCTTTTCTCTCTCTCTCTATATATATATATATATATCCTTTCTTCTCTCCCTCTCTCTCTTTTTTATCACTCTTTTTCTTTATTTTTCTCTTTCTGTCTCTGTCTTTCTCTCTCCATTTCCTTTTCTTCCTCTTTCTCTCCCTTTATTTTTTGTATCTCTCACTCACTCTATTTCTCCCTCTCCCTCTCTCTCTCTCTCTCTCTCTCTCTCTCTCTCCCTCACTCTCTCTCTCTCTCTCTTTCACTCTCTTTGTCTCTCTCGCCCCGTTTCAAACGTTTACAGGGTATCTGTTAGCTGTGCCCACACCCACTTAGCTTCATGACTTTGTTTCTATTTTCTGGTTTCGCTGCTCAAAACTCGAGGTGCAAATTAATTGGGCTACTTGAGTTTCATATTTCACTCATATTTTTGCTGTTTTTATTTTCATCGATTCTTTAATTAAAGCAATTAGCCAACTTCGTGGAAAGAGAAGAAACCACAAAAAAACAAAAACAAAAAAATGCAATTGCAATTTGCGCTGGTTCGTCGAGTGTTGATTTTTCACTTTCCACAAGTTGCTTTTGTTTTTATTTCTGCATTTTTTTTGCTTCAATTTTCTTTGTTTTTTTTTTTAAATAATTTTTTTTCTTTTTGCACACTTAACGAACAATTTTCGCTATTTGGCCCATTATTCAATGGAATTTCAAAGCAAGTTATTAAAGTGGCGAATGAAAAAGCAAAAACAAAATGTGGAAATATGTTTTCAATTGGGGTTTCGTTGAAATGATTTGATTTACTTGCTGCAGATAGACAGCGCTTATATAAGACGCAAAGCCAAACGGCTATCAAAACTGAGTTGGGCTAAGAAACGGGGCTAAGCTCTTGAAGGAAGCAGATTGTACAAAGCGGTGTTCATAAAAATAGTAGTGTGACATTGTTCATAAAAATAGTAGTGCGACTGAAATGTTCAACAGCAAAATTCTTTGATAAACATTATATTTTGAAAAGGATTTGAAGAATATATACTTTTATATATAAATATGTTTGTGTACATATGTTAATCTTAATACTGCTGTCCAGCATTTCAGTTGCACTACTATTTTAATGAACACACCTTCTAGACATATAGAACTGATTGTGTAATAGCTTATGCCTACAATTACGCAAATTACAGGGTATATTGTGTGAGTTGTGGCAAAAGCTCAACTAGTTGAGGCAGCAATTAGCATGAAGGTTTTCTGTTGTGTGCTGTTCGCTGTGTTTTATTGGTCGCGTCTAATGAGACTTTAATTTATCAACAGCGTCGCATCATCGATGCGTCTGGTCTAAAAATAAAACGCCTCTGTGAAAGCTGCAATACGCGGCGTATGCGCAATATTATGATTAATAAGAAGAGACGCATCAGCATGGGAGAGCGAATTGCAGTTGGGCATATGAATATGCATATGTATATGGATTGTGGATGGTTATGGATGCTAGACAAGGCTGACATATTTGGCTTGAGTGTTCAAACAACAACAACAACATAAGCAACAATAGCAACAATTGTGCTGCTGAAATAGCCACAACAAATCAGCAAATGTCGCAATTAACATATTTTATAGGTATGCACGCACACCTGTCTCACTGTCTGTCTGTGTGTGTGAGTGTGTGTTACACACCCTGCACAACATGGCTGCCATGAAGCCATAAAAAACAACAGCAACAACAGCAACCAAACAAAACACGACTTTGGCAGACTTTGTGACTAATGCACGATTAGGACAAGACGTAAAAGCAACAAAACCGATTCAAACTACAAAACTTACAAGTTTTGGCATAGCGAGACATAGAGAGAGAGGAGGAGGAGGAGAGAGAGAGAAAGAGAGAGACAGAGAGAGAGAAAGAGAGAGAGAGAGATGAAGAGAGATTATTTGTTTATAAGACAAATTCAATTACAAACTTGCAACTTCATAGAAAGCTGTAGATAAATGATTGAATGTAAATGAATTGAATGAGAAAGAGAGAGAAAGAGGGAGAAAGAGGGAGAAAGAGGGAGAAAGAGGGAGAGAGAGGAAGATAGAGGGTGAGAGAGGGAGAGAGAAGGAGAGGGAGATAGGGAGAGGCAAGGAAGGAATGTCTGTCTGAGGTTTACTTTGAAGCAACAAGAGCTCAGCTCAAAGAGCTAGGGTTTGGGCTAGGGCAGTAGAAATGAGGAAAATATCTTCAGATACATTTGTATCTATTGCTCAACTATGTGTAAGCAGCTATAGATATATGTATGTATATTTATGTCTGCACAGATATTTAACAATCTAAGCTGCTCATAGCTTTTGCACAGCTCAACTTGAGCTTTAGCTGCAGCTGAGTTGCTTATATGCCAAGATATAAGTATATAAAGATAGGATAAGATGAGATAAGATAAGATAATTATATATATATTATATATTATATAAAGATAAATATATAGATCACATACATATATAAATACTCAGTCCTTCAAAATCTGTTGCAGAATCAAAAAGTTACCAAATCTTCTTCTATTTTTTAAATCTTCTTGTATTTATAAAAGTATCTTTTACCTGAACAAGCTGCCCATATATATATATTTATATATATTAATATACTAAGTACGAATATATATATGCATGTATATTTGTTCTATTTATGCTACATCATATTGACAGCTCTATATCTAGTACATGTAGACCACATCTGGTACATTAACCAAAGCCCCCTTGACTCAGCTCACTCACATTTGTATCTTTGTTTTGTTTTTTATGAGTCGTCGTCAGTTGAAATTAGCTCGGCTTTAAAGTGATTAAAAGCTACACTTGAACTGCCAAAGCACAGAGTCAAGTCTTAACGCGCACTTGACTCACGCTCACAGCATTTTGGTTTCCATATCTATTGCTCCAGCAATAGCTCTTTGTTCTCGGCCAGACTTACCAATAGAAACAGAAGCTCGAGGCGTGACTTTGCTTCATTAGCTATCTGCATTTGTATCTTTCACTGTATTTGTATCTGTATCTGTATCTGTATCTGTATCTGTATCTGTATCTGTATCTGTATCTGTATCTGTATCTGTATCTGTATCTGTATCTGTATTTGTATCTGTATCTGTATCTGTATCTGTATCTGTATCTGTATCTGTATCTGTATCTGTATCTGTATCTGTATCTGTATTTGTATCTGTATCTGTATCTGTATCTGTATCTGTATCTGTATCTGTATCTGTATCTGTATCTGTATCTGTATCTGTATCTGTATCTGTATCTGTATCTGTATCTGTATCTGTATCTGTATCTGTATCTGTATCTGTATCTGTATCTGTATCTGTATCTGTATCTGTATCTGTATCTGTATCTGTATCTGTATCTGTATCTGTATCTGTATCTGTATCTGTATCTGTATCTGTATCTGTATCTGTATCTGTATCTGTATCTGTATCTGTATCTGTATCTGTATCTGTATCTGTATCTGTATCTGTATCTGTATCTGTATCTGTATCTGTATCTGTATCTGTATCTGTATCTGTATCTGTATCTGTATCTGTATCTGTATCTGTATCTGTATCTGTATCTGTATCTGTATCTGTATCTGTATCTGTATCTGTATCTGTATCTGTATCTGTATCTGTATCTGTATCTGTATCTGTATCTGTATCTGTATCTGTATCTGTATCTGTATCTGTATCTGTATCTGTATCTGTATCTGTATCTGTATCTGTATCTGTATCTGTATCTGTATCTGTATCTGTATCTGTATCTGTATCTGTATCTGTATCTGTATCTCTATCTGTATCTGTATCTGTATCTGTATCTGTATCTGTATCTGTATCTGTATCTGTATCTGTATCTGTATCTGTATCTGTATCTGTATCTTTATCTGTATCTGTATCTGTATCTGTATCTGTATCTGTATCTGTATCTGTATCTGTATCTGTATCTGTATCTGTATCTGTATCTGTATCTGTATCTGTATCTGTATCTGTATCTGTATCTGTATCTGTATCTGTATCTGTATCTGTATCTGTATCTGTATCTGTATCTGTATCTGTATCTGTATCTGTATCTGTATCTGTATCTGTATCTGTATCTGTATCTGTATCTGTATCTGTATCTGTATCTGTATCTGTATCTGTATCTGTATCTGTATCTGTATCTGTATCTGTATCTGTATCTGTATCTGTATCTGTATCTGTATCTGTATCTGTATCTGTATCTGTATCTGTATCTGTATCTGTATCTGTATCTGTATCTGTATCTGTATCTGTATCTGTATCTGTATCTGTATCTGTATCTGTATCTGTATCTGTATCTGTATCTGTATCTGTATCTGTATCTGTATCTGTATCTGTATCTGTATCTGTATCTGTATCTGTATCTGTATCTGTATCTGTATCTGTATCTGTATCTGTATCTGTATCTGTATCTGTATCTGTATCTGTATCTGTATCTGTATCTGTATCTGTATCTGTATCTGTATCTGTATCTGTATCTGTATCTGTATCTGTATCTGTATCTGTATCTGTATCTGTATCTGTATCTGTATCTGTATCTGTATCTGTATCTGTATCTGTATCTGTATCTGTATCTGTATCTGTATCTGTATCTGTATCTGTATCTGTATCTGTATCTGTATCTGTATCTGTATCTGTATCTGTATCTGTATCTGTATCTGTATCTGTATCTGTATCTGTATCTGTATCTGTATCTGTATCTGTATCTGTATCTGTATCTGTATCTGTATCTGTATCTGTATCTGTATCTGTATCTGTATCTGTATCTGTATCTGTATCTGTATCTGTATCTGTATCTGTATCTGTATCTGTATCTGTATCTGTATCTGTATCTGTATCTGTATCTGTATCTGTATCTGTATCTGTATCTGTTTCTCTAGCTTTCCCTGTATCTGTATCTGTACAGCCTTTCGCTACCCTTGCCTCCAGGCTTCGTTTTGTTAAGCCTGTCTCTCTCTCTCTCTCTTTGTATCTATTTCCCTAGACCTCGTTATCCGCCGGGAGTCGCAGACAATAACCCCGACTGTTCGCACAACAATAAGCTTTGATTTTTGTTCAGATTTACATAAAATTTGAATGAAGTAGAAGATGAGGAAGAAAAGAGAGCTTACCAATTGTTCAAATAGTTTCGATTATGTGAATATATGTCTTTGATCGCATATGAAATACACGCATTATAAAATATGAAAAGGCAGCTGCTTCTGCTTCTTGGCCAGACAATGAAGAGCCACTGAATAAGTGAGTGTTAAGTTCTTCGAGCATTCAGAATTAGTTGAACAATAAATAAATAGGAAATAACTGCATGTTAAACTGGCTTGTAACACTGTAGCTAGTTGTTAAATATAACAATTGAGCAATAAACAATATGTATATTTAAATGAATGCTAAGAGTTAGACAATAAACAGGCACTTAAGAAGCAAACCTGCATGTTAAAGTGACTTGTAAAGCTTTAACAGCCTGTCAAGCAGTCAACCAGATGTGCCTGTTAGACTTGTCTGTTAACTTTGATTGGCTTTTGAAATGATTCGGTCAAGCATATAAACTCACTTAATGCGCATAATTTGTAGAATGTGAAAGATAAGAGTTGTTTAATTGCTAAATAGCTGAATGAGAGATTACTCAACGTAACAAGCGCTTGTCAAGTGTTAGCTAAACATGACCAGCTGATGCCAAGAATGATAGCAATTGGCTTAATTGAGCTGAATGAGCTTAGCAGGAGCTTAGCTGCCAGTTAAATTTAACACTGGCAGCTAAGCTCTGCCCATTGTTATCATTATGCAATGTGAATGAAGGTTTTACAGCCGCTGAATGTCACGTTTAATTCGAGCTATCTCAAAGCTGGACTCACATATCTCAGCATATGAATTGCTGGCCATAATTGACAAGCGCCATTCATGGTGAGATCTGCGCGAGCCAATTATATGTATATATTTATATCTATGTACTTAAATCTGAAATGCAGAGTTATTTTGTTTAATTATAATAGGTAGACAGAGAGACAGACAGAGAGACTGACTGACTGACTGAGTGATTGACTGACCGTTGTTAAGTTGGCTAAGTTGGCAAGTTCAATGGACAAACAATTGCACATAATTGAATAATTTCAATGCATTTACAATTAGCAATTAACCATTGTGAATTAGCAATTGCAACGGCAGCTTAATTAGCAACATGCTCAGCTGACAGCTCGCATCGACTAGAACCAATTCCAGTTGACATAACTGACAGCCAACATGAGCAACAATCAAGCCAACAGCCAGTCGACAAGCAACCTGCCTGATGCAATCTGGCTTATGCAATGCTATGCTAACGACCATTTGGCCAAAAGCTGCCGTTGCAATTGGCCACAAATCAGAACTGGGTCAGCACCTGATGCCAGTTGCATTGAGTTGAGCATTTGACCAGCCGCTAACTTCAATTGATACACAAGCGAAACCGCAAGGCGGAAGGAAGCCTTGGCTAAACCAGTTTCATATTCCAAGCCGATCCACATACTAAATTAATTAAATGCATTAACAATTTAAAATGAGATATAAACAGAGCTTTAAGCTTCTGATTTTCTAAATTTTTGTAGATTAATCTAAAAGTTAAGTGAATTAATTAATAATGACATATCTATAAGGTATATCCATATATACATAGATATTTCTAGTTTCTATGTATAATATGGAGCTTTGAATGAATAAATGATTAAAGACAGTTGTGTTCATAAAAATAGTAGTGAGACATTGTTCATCAAAATAGTAGTGCGACTAAAATATTGAACAGCAAAATTTTGTAATAGAGATAATATTTTGAAAACTTTTTGAAATGTATACCAAATGCCTAAAGCTCGTCTTCGTTTTCATGCGGAAGAGAGTGCGTCGTTTTTTTTTTGTTTTCTTTGGTTTTTATTTTTGGCTGCATTTGATGTGGGCGGGCGTCAGTACGAGTTGGGGGAGGGGAGAGTCGTGGTGGGGGCGTGTCTGGGCAGGCCTTATAAGTGTGTCTGCATATAATTGTTATTTAATTGCGTAACGGCAAACGTAGGCGGATGTGTGTGTGTGTGTTTGGTGCCACTGTGCGGCCAGTTTCACGCACAGTGTGGCAAAAACAAATATGGCAAACGCCATTTCCGCATGTCAACGAAATCAAAGTCAAAAGCTGCGATGCGTTGCATTTGAGATTCAGTTGAAGTGCAGCGCAAGAAGAGGAAGAAGAAAGTGGTAAGAGAGAGAGAGAGAGAGGGAAAGACAGAGAGAGAGAGAGAGAGATAGATAGAGATAGATATAGAGATAGATAGCTTAGGACGGGAGCCCTGGAGCTAAAGTTTCGAAAGGGCAACTTCAACTTTTACTTTGAACTGGATAAATGGGCTATGCAGCGGACAATGCTTTTGTGACGTGTGCAGTGAAATGCAAAGAAAGACAGAGAGAGAGAGAGAGAGAAGCACGTAGACAACATTTATTGCCAAATGCACGAAACTTTTTGGGCTTTGGGGCTGGACACGCATCGCTAACTACGTGCGCAGACCAACTGGGTGCTGGCGTCCATATGGCGTCTATAGACACTTACACACACACACACACACACCTGGCTAGCCCCTATATGGTCTGTAACTTTTAGTTTTCAAGTGAAGACGTTTGCTGTGCTGCAGTTCGACTGGGTTGGCGGAGGTAGGGCATGGGGTGGGAGGAGTGAAGTAAGCGTAGCTGCATTTGTGGGTGACAGCAGGGCAGGGTGGCGGGGGGAGGGGCAACCATGCCTATGACCATGTCGACGAGGGAGCGTCGTAAATTGTAAAAAATGGGAAGAAAAACGCGCAATAATTAAGCGAATCAAATGTGAAGCAAAAGCCAAGAGCTGCATAAAACGGCGATAAAAACAGATTAGGATATATATGTATATAGCCAGACTCAACGCTACTCTGTGAAGACTAACAATAGCAACAGCTATAGCTAGGACAACATCGATATTTATCGGTTTAGCAATAGAATATTTATTATTATATATATTATATTTATTAATTATATTTTTATTATTATTTTATTTTATATTTATTATAATTATATATTTATCATTACAATTATATATTATCACTACATTTTGTTGTCCATCGTGCAGCTGTGTTCATGAAAATAGTAGTACACACTACAACTGTTCATGGAAATAGTAGTGCACACTACTATTGTTCATGGAAATAGTAGTGCACACTACTATTGTTCATGAAAATAGTAGTGCGCACTACTATTTTCATGAACATGAATTTAGAGATAAAAACAATATTTTAAAAATAATTTGAATATTCATATAATATATTTAATAAATATATATTAATTTTTGCTGTATATATCTGTCAGCATACCCCATTACCAATGCATACAGGGTATAAATATAAAATAGAAATTTAAAAGAAAAGAAAGAAAAAACGTCGTTTGTTTAAGATGTAACTCGATGCGTTTGTTGTTGTTGTTGTTGTTGTCGTTGCACATAGCTCAACGTATAATTAAAGTGAAAATGCGCCAACTATATATACATATATATACATATGTATATATATATATATATAGATAAATATCTGCAGATATATAGTCAGTTAACAACTGAACTGCCGCCGCTTGGCTGCAGCTCGAGTTTATTTTTAGATATTATATTATGTATCTATGGCTTAAGATATCATGTCATATGATATGATACGACATGATATGATATATGTTATATATATGTATTCATTCAGTGCAATGCACTTGGCTGGAATGCAGCTATGAGCAAGATAAATCAATTGATGTAGACAACAATCGAGCTGCTTGCAGGAATCAGGCAAGAAAAAGTTGATCAAATTAACAAATTATATAAAAAAGTTAAAGATATAGACATAGATCAGTTGAGCTGCTATATAACAATTGTCTAGCTATTTATCTATATCTATAAATATATATATATATATATATCTTACAGTAAAGACTGAAGTTAACTAACTCTAATTGACTTCACAGATCAACCCAATCATAAGAGACATAGAGAGAGCGAGCGAGACAGCACTAGTTCTAATATATTCCATTTCTTTTGCACTTGCAGCAATGTCATAATGGAGCCGATGACCATGTTGGTATTGGCCTTCCAGCTGCTGGCGCTCTTCTCGATAGCCGGCGCGCTGTTGATCTATTTGATATGCAAGGTGCGCGAGGAGAGCCAGGCGGGCAATGGTCAGCTGCCGGCCAGCCGTGTGGTGCTGGTGACGAGCGCCGATACGGCGCTGGGCCTGCAGCTGTGCACGTATCTGGCGAACAAGGGCTGTCGCGTCTTTGCCGGCATGAAGGAGGCGCGCGATTCGCTGCCCGCCAAACTGCTCTGCGGCTGGATGAAGATACGCGAGTATAGCGAGGAGCCCATCAGTGGTACGATTATACCCATGCGCCTGGACGTCACCCGAGAGGATGTGCTGCGTGAGGCAACGATTGCGATGGGCGCCCATCTGAATGCGAACGAGCGCGGCATTGCGGCGGTCATCAATACCAGCGGCAGTGTCTATCGCGGACGTGTCGAGTCCCAGGATGTGCAGCAATGGGAGCAGATGCTCAAGACCAACATTCTGGGCACGCTGCGCGTGGCCAAGGCCTTTGTGGGCTTGCTGCGACCGACACGCGGTCGCCTACTCTACTTGGGCGGCAGCAGTGCTGGCGGCAGCATGGGCGATGGCCTCGTCGCCTTCAATGCATCACGCGTCGCCGTCGAAAAGTGTGCCGAGGAGCTGCGCAAGGAGCTGCAGCCATATGGCGTTAGCATCGTTGCCCTGGACACCTGTGGCATGACCGCCGAGTCGCTCTACAAGGCGCCCGTGGCGCAGAGTAAGTAGAGGCCCCAATGCCTTCATCTTAAATTGATAATCTTATGGCCTGTTCTTTCTTATCAACTGCCAGCCATGTCCCAGTGCCCGGGTGCACCCACCCAGTACACGGCCGATGTGCTCAACTCCAGCGCCTTGCAGATGATCGAGCGAGCGCTTTGGGACTTTGTGCCGCAGCAGCGTTACGCGCTGCTCTCCCATAACAAGTATCAATTCACGTTGCCATGCCGCTCCTCGCTGCGTCTACACCGAGCCAGCAGTGAGGCCGCCACGCAGTCCGTCTAGATAGAAGAGCAGACAGAGAGAGGATAAAAGAGAGAGTGTTGATGGAGCTATATATCAACCTGGGCATGGATCGCAGCTTATATACTTATACAATACTTTTTCTGTACATACGTATAAAACACACACACAGCTACACACACACACACAGCTACAGCTACAGCTACACACATACACAAAATCGTTTAACATTGTATTCAGTTATCTATAATCTAATCTATATACGCCCAACTGTTTTAACATTTTTTTAATGTTTATATATATTTAATATTTTTTTGTGCCCTTTTTTATATAAAGATATATAAAGATATATATATATATATATATATATATATATATATATATATATATATATATATATATATATATATATATATATATATATATATATATATATATATATATATATATATATATATATATATATATATATATATATATATATATATATATATATATATATATATATATATATATATATTTATATATATACAGATATATAAATTGACAATTTGTGTGCATTTTGTGAATTTATATAGTTTTATGATTTATATATATATATATATCAGATATATGCAACAAAACAAACATATCAAAATATACATACATACATTTATATATACATATATATAAATGTGTGTAAAATTTGTAATTATATATTTGAGTTTTATTTGTCGATTGCCATCGACTGCTTCTATTTGTAACTGGAAATGAAATCGTAGCGCAGCACCGACGCACTGTAGATCTCGCCGGCACGCGCCTGCATTTTGTCAGCTGTGCGTCCTGGCAAATGGATAAGCACATCGGCGCCAACAATGCTCTGCAATCGGCTGCTGATCTGAAATGGTTGGAATTTGTCAGCTAGTTTGGATTTCGTTGCTTGATCTCCATTCGTTCGTTACCTGATCCCCATTGACGCTGGCATGCAGCTGGCCATTGACGCTGGTCACCGAGGCGCGCACATATTCAGGACGGCTATCCAGATCGATGGCTTCATTGAGCAGCTAAAGAAAAGAGTTCATTCAACAAAGATTCAATGCATGCAATTAATAAATGTTTCGAATTGATCTAATAATACAATAAATCTAAAGCTAAGCTGATAAATGACGTTCAAGACATTTCATTAGAGATAAATCTGCTCAGGAGTTAATCGCTCTTAAAACAGATAATTAAATCTTTAATCATATAGACATAGATATAGATCACATAGAACATTCCACTCTGCGAACAGAGCTAACTCAATGAAATATGAATATCAGATAACATCAAGTATTTCGAGTATGATTTGCTTTCATTTCTTATGAATTCAAGTTGGGCCAGTTTATCAGCAACATTTATCTATTGCTACATCATAACTAGAGGCACCTAAGCTACATTTTAGCTCACTTTGCCACATTTATACCCATATTTGTTTATGCTTTTAAAGCATTGACGCGATAACAAAAACAAGTAAGAAAATTCTAGTGGGTGGTGCCCGACTAGCAGATCCCCTGAACCCCGCGCGATCTGCTATACATGGAACTACAAACAAAATTTTAAGTCTCTAGCTCTTATAGGTTCTGAGATCGACGCGTTCATACATACGGACAAACGGGCAGACGGACATTCGGACAGACGGACAGACAGACAGGGCTAAATTGACTCAGTTCGTCACCCTGATCAAGAATATATATACATTATGGTCTGCCACGTCTCCTTCTGCCTGTTACATACATTTTAACAAAACCATTATACCCTGATTTCCCATTTTCAATGGGTTCAGGGTATAAAAAACAAACAAATAAAAACTAAAAGAAAATGTTGAAATATTTAGAGAGTGTCTTCTGAAGTGTCTCTTATCACATGTTGGAAGAGGCTCTAACTATATATATATACATATAAATACTTATATATATATAAGAACTGATTGATCGCTTCCAATCAACTGTCATAGTTGAAGGGCATTAGCTAATCTAACATACTTCGCATTGAGGACAAGTCAATATACAAATTGAACTGCAGATAAGTTGAGGCATTTCACAATGTGTTTTAGAAGTTGGGTTTTCACTTACGGACACATTGATTATGGGCAGGGGGCATTTGGCACGCTCCCAGCCATCGGCCCAGCGGATGGCGGGCAAGGCGAACAGATGGAATGTCACAAAGGCGGACACCGGATTGCCGGGCAGGCCGAAGAAGTATTTGTTCGATCGGCTGGCAAAGGTCATCGGTTTGCTGCAAATACAAATTTCAGTTAGCTTATGCAATTAAGACGTCAGTTGAACCAACCCGGGCTTCATGTTGACGCGTCCGAAATGCAATTGAAATTGCAATTCCTTCAGCGCCGGCTTGATATAGTCCTTGTCGCCCATCGACACGCCGCCACTGCAAATGACAAAGTCCACAGTGTCAAAGAGATTGGACAGGCTGCTCTTGATGGTGGCCAGGCTGTGAGGGGATTCAATTAGTAACTTGATCTATAGAGTCTACATAGCTATGATCACCCACTCGTCGCCCAGCACAAGCTGCTGCATGCAATCAAAGCCAAAGTAGAGCAACAGCTCTTCCAGCATTGTCGTATTCGAATCATAGATTTTGCCAGCCACTGCCGGCTGCTGGGGTGCCAGCAGCTCGCTGCCAGTTGAGATGATGCCCACCTTGGGCTTGCGGTGCTGCTGCTGAACGCCAACGGAGGCCAGCAAAGATTTGTGGACAACGGGCGAATGGTCCGCAGCTGGAAACACCTTGTCGCCCTTCCGCAAGTCATAGCCAATAGGACTACAAGCAATTGGAAATAAATAGAATGAATCTAGCCAAACAAAACATGGCTTACCGTATATCGAGACCGGCCTTTGGTTCGACTAGTATATCGACTAGACTCTCCTCGCCATATTTGTCGCGCTGCAACAGTCTAGTGTCTTCCACCTGGACGACACAGTCCGCATGCGTCGGCAGTGGCGCGCCCGTATTAATCTTGAAGCACTCGTCCTCCTGCAGCGGATGCTCATTAACCTGCAGTGCAATTCAAGTAGTTAATAAACAATCAGTGATGCATATTGACGGGCTAGACCTTGTCGCCGGCAGCAATGCAATCCACGACACGCTTGGTGCCCGGAAATCCAGTCGACTTCATGGCATAGCCATCCTTAATGGACGCCCGAAAGGGTGGTATATTGAGTGGTGAGAGCAACTGGTCCATCTGCTGTTTGCTCACACTGCTGCGCTGCACGACGCCTAGTATAGTTTCCAGTGCCTGATGGACCGGCAGCATGGGAAACGGTGAATTGCGATCGACATCGTTGCCGGCGCCCGTCTTGTGCGGACAGACGTGATCGCGTTTCAGAAGCGCTGGCAATGCAGCCACAGCTTGAACTGTGCCTTGCACCTCGGCATGCGTGCGCTGCACTAGCGCCACATCGTTGCCAATTAAATGGAGGGCGTGTGGCAGCAGCTCGCGTACTGCCTCGAAGCATTCGACCACAGCCTTCTCGCTGCCTGGAAAGTTCAGCACGAGCGTGTTGCCGGCAATGCCGCAAACACCGCGCGATAGGGCCGCAAATTTGGTCTTTTTCAGCGAGGTCAAGGCAATAGCCAAGGTCAATTGATTGCAGTCCTTGTCGAGCAGTGGTTTCGTCGCCTCCGGCGTCACATCGCGCGGAGCAAAGCCCGTGCCGCCGGTTGTAATTATGACGCGCACATCGTCTCGATCGATCCATTTGCGCAGTTCGCGCTGTATCAGATCACGCTCGTCGGGCAACACGGCGGCCACCACCTGCGAATTGTCAAAGTATTCCGCAATTAACGCCATCAAACGTGGCCCACTGCGATCCTTGACCGGCTCATGGTAACAGGTGTCACTAACTGTAATCGCAATCGAATTGTAGGTGGGGCTGGCCGGCTATTTGAATATATGGCTTACTTGTCAAAACTCCGAATGTAATGAATGACTCCATGGCTACATTTATGTAATGTGAGTGAGCATGCAGCGCCTGTTGCTTTCAATTCAATTGTTTAACTCGCTGAAATAACTTTTCGATTGCTTTGGCCGTTTTGAGTGGTGAGTGTGTACACACTGATAGTTTGCCGTTTGAAATGCAAATTGCATTTGTTAAGCGTAATATTTATTTACATCTATATAATAAAGAGCTATGGCTTTTATTACTGGTCTTAGTTTTATAAAACCTGTTCCGCGCAACATTATTTTTTAGTAATGCGTTTTGAAGCTACTCAAAAGCACTTTTTGATCACTTTGACCGTTTTGAGAGGCAACGCGTTTGTACATTTTTAGCACTTTTTTGGTATAAACAAAATTGTGGTGTGTACACACAGATTGCTCGCCGTTTGAAAATCGCGAATTGAATTTGTTTAACATATTTATTATATATATGTACAGATGTACGTGTATATATAGTGTACGGCCGGCATAATGCTAATGCTTATGTTTTATTTACACTACAATATAACAATACAAAAAAAAAAAATGAATATTTAGCGTAACAATAAACTGAACGTCACATTTCTTCACTGACCATTTTCATTTGGTCGGAATTTCCTTGGCGCTTGTTTTTAACAGCGGATCGTAGCCGGATGCCATTTTCTCCTTAAACTGTTCATATGTGCGCTTACGGTCAAAGTGTTTCACCCACTGTCCGGGACAACCTTGCTCGAATGCTTTACGCATTTTCTGGCAGGCACTTGGCACCTGTTCACCGCTTGTTGAGCTGTGCTTGGGCGCATTCTCGTCCAGACACTTCCAGTATTCGTCACGCATGGCCCAACACTTGGTGCGTTCCGCTTTGTCGGGGAAACTCATTTTTGGCAGTGGTTAAAATATTGCTGTAGTTGACTTTGACTCCAATGCCGCCTGTCGGTCTTTCGTTTTCCCCCAACTCAGATTTTGCGGTCAATAAGCACAGTCTCTTCGCTCCACAGTTGGCCAGTCAGTATGCCTGCGCAGCAACAAATCAAATTGTGTTAAATCTTATTTATTGTTCAACAAATTCATCAAAACCAACCTCAAAATTACAAAACATACAACTGCCGAAACAGTGTGACCAGACTTTAACTAACCCAAAACAGCTGATTGCAAATAAATAAGAACTGCAGAAACATTCAGCACAGTGTTGCATTGGATATATTGGCGCTCCAATTCAAATAATTGTTGGAAAGTAAAACACAAATAATTCGCTTGTATTACAATTTATTTGATTTAATATCTCAATGACTTATATTTAACATTATTGGTATTAAATTTCAACTAATCTTTAAGGTGAACTACTTAAACAAATTGTATATATTTATAAAAATGTAATTTTTTCTTAAAAAAAAAATGAAAATAAGAAAACTAAAAAAAAGTAAACAAAACGAAAACAAAACAAAAACAATTAATCGCAGACGAATAACAATAATAATAATAGTAATGAGTGGTGACTACTTAAGTGCTAAATGGTGTGCATCGAAACCGTTATACATATACTATATGTAAATGTCGCTTAAATGTTATACAAATTACGTATAGAAAATGCTGTCCAAGTGCAAGTGAGAGCGCAATAAATGCCCCGTTAATTGGACTCTAAAACACCTACGCCTATATATGTATATGTATATGTATATGTATGTATATTTATTATTATTATTATTATGTTTGTTTTTGTTTTTTTTTTTAATTGAAGTGAACCCTAGGAACACTGCAAATCTCAATGCGATGAAAATGTTTCGTGTTCTCTCTGCCTGTTAACATTCATGTTACAGCAATAAAAAATATATGTTATTAGTAAATGTGTATGTAGATCGTATAACTAAGCTTGTGTGTGTGTGTGTGTGTGTGTGTGTGTGTGTGTGTGTGTGTGTGTGTGTGTGTGTGGTATTACATTTCAGCAGTGATTACTTATATATATATATTCATACTCCTAGTGTACATACATATAAACATTAGATGCACAGACTCACACATAAGTATATGTATGTAGTCATATAAGTATGTATGTATGTAGTGTATATACTATATGTATGTGTTTAGCATATGAATTTGTAGTATTCAAATATTAGAAATTTCTTACTAGCTGTTGATGTGATTCGTTAGACGCAAAGATATGATTGGAACTGAAATGAATGAAGTGTGTTCACATCTAAAAATGCATTGCAGTCAATGTTTGTTTTTTGTTTATTATTATTATTATTATTATTATTATATTGTGTTCTATTCCTGTAGTACCATGTCTAGCCATAGTAGCCCCTGCACTACTATTAAGTTGGGGGTCTAGTTGGGTATCTTTGAAAGCTTTTCCAGGCACTTGTGGCTAACGAGCGCAAAGCTTAATTTGGCCAATTACAGTTACTGCTAACACAGTTAACAGTAACAGCGCTGCTTTGCTGTTAAGACTATGAACAAAACACGGCATAGTTCCTCAATAGGCGACGGCAAATACATTTACAATAGACTCTGTGTATGTGTGAATGTATGTGTGTGTGTGTGTGTGTGTGTGTGTGTGTGTGTGTGTGTGTGTGTGTGTGTGTGTGTGTGTGTGTGTGTGTGTGTGTGTGTGTGTGTGTGTGTGTGTGTGTGTGTGTGTGTAAAACATGTTTTAACTACTATCAGTACCGTATTCAGCACAAACATTACAATTACAATTCCGATATTTGTATGAATTACATATAATTATTATGATTAAAATTGATTTATTTATTTGTTGCATTTCTTTTGTGGCTAAAGCGCAATTCTGCTAGACATGCATGATATTTATTGTTAAATTCACAATGAAATGTGTGTGTGTGTGTGTGTGTGTGTATGTGTTGTTGTTGTTTGTTATTGTTAATTGCCTGCCTTGAAACTTGTTGAATAATGCCAAACTATATGTATATCCGATATATAAAACACATATAATTATATATGCATAAATTGCTTGCCTTGACTAGTTACAAATTCTTAGCATTTCATATTTCTTGTTCGCACAAATATATATATATTAAATTTATATAATATTATATAGATACGTAAGGTTTGTTTTGTATATATATATATATTTATTCATATATATATATAGACATATATGTAGCTTAAACATTCTGTATTGCACAATGTGACATGCAGCTTAAAATTGGACCAAAATTTACAAAAAAAAAGAAAAAAAAACATTAAATGTAAACACATAATTATCTCATAAAAACAAATGCATAATAAAAACAAAGTAATTCATAGATATATATACGTATATAAATATACCAATATATATAGAGAGAGACGAGCTATATGCATATATAAATCATAACTAAATAAAAAAAACGTTGAAACATTTGGCAGTCGAGTACCAACAGCAACAAAAAACTCAAAATCAAAATATGAATTAAACAAAAAACTTCTAAAGTTATTGCCATACATTGTGTTGTTTGTTGTTGCTATTGGAACTGATTTTGATTTTCTAGATATATATATATATATATGTATGTATATAAACATATATACATATATATATATCGTATGTGTATGGCGCTCGCTCTTCTTGTGTGTGATGCTTGGCAACTAGGCTTGGCTTGGCTTGGCCAAGAGAGTCACTGTCTCTATCTCTGTCTGTGTCTCTGCCCTTGTCTGTCTCTATCTACTTCTCTATCCATGCTGTCTGTATGTGTGTGTGTGTGTGTGTGTGTGTGTGTGATTTGGTATTGGAATCATTTAGTTACCGCTGTGTTATACTACAGCTGACAAAAACTACAGTTGTCGTGGCTTCTTGACTTGTTGCCGCTGCTCCAGTCCTGCTGTTGTCTCCTCGCCAGCTGTTGGCGATGCACTCGAACTGGCGGGTGTTTGCTCTGCATATTTGCAGGAGGCTGTGAAACACTTACAGCCGGCGCCGCCACGCTGAGTGCTGCGTTGTTCGGCGCGCCAGAACTTCTCGCCATAATCATAGCTACAACAAATGTAACAAAAGAAAAAAACAGTCAATAACAATCGACACGTTCATGTGCTGTGCACACCACCCACCAGATCTCCTCGCCCGCATCGATGTCGCGACAGGCGAAGAAGGCGATTTTTGGAAAGCGATAATCTTGATGCTCATAGAAAACGTGTATGGGCAAGATATTTGGCTCGCACGAATGATTGAAGAAGCGACTTATGTTGCCATAGTAGTTGGCATCGATGAAATGCCCGCTCTCCAGATCAAAGTAGTAGCTATCGTCGGTGCGCCGATTCGCCTCATGGGCCGTCAGAATCTCGCCCGTATAGATGGCGACAAACGTGCCCTTGGGCACATTGGCCAAGGCCCGAACGCCCCAGCCCTTTGTCGGCTCCTCACACTCAACAATCTGCAGCGGAACCCGAGTGCCATTCTGCACGACGCGATTCTTGCAGGACAACTGCAAATGGAGCGAAGCAAACAAATCAAATCAATGCCCTTTGGCAGCCTTGGCATCTGCTTTACCTGATTACAGCCGCAGACATCGTTGCATTCAAATATCACCGCCGGATCCTCGTAGTTGAATTCGCAATTTAGGCGACTCTCCGCCGTATACCAGTTCTGTGAGGACGCCCCATTGCATTGGCACTGGTCACTGATGCAGCTGTCCAGGCACGAGCAGATGCGCATCTGCGAGACGCGTCGATCGATTTGCACCGAATTCTGCAGTATGATGCAGCTGACAATGTATTTAAAGTCGGGCCACATGAGAGCATCGGCCTCATCCTCATGCTCCGACATGGTCAGCTCGTTGCGCACCGCCTGTATGGGTCGAATTTCGCGTCCATTCGAGGCATCCGCGCAGACGACTCGAGTGCGCAGTCCCAGCGGTCGAAAGCTGCGCATCTGCATGTTGAAGCCAACGGTGCGACCACAATCGGAATCCTCGTTCGGTATGCAATCGAAGGGCAACTGCTCCGCCTTATTCTTGATCATCAGATCGGCTCCGTTCGCTATCAAAGCGATGCACATCCGCGTCACCGAATGACGACACGCAATGTGCCTACGAGAAAGAGACAAAGATGTTATGTTTAATGGAGCTGAAATTGCATGTTTCGTTCTACTCACAGCGGCGTATCGCCTTCCACATTCTGCACATTGCAATCGGCGCCCGCCTGCAGCAACACCGTTATCGTCTCCAAGCCATCGTTGTGCAACGTGGACCAGTGCAGCACCGTGTTGTTGTCATTGTCGCATATGTTCGGATCGGCGCCTTGATTAAGCAGCAGACTGTGGAGCATGAAATCACAAAATAACAAAAATGTACATTGGCTGAAAACACTCTAAATGTCCTGCAACAAATCAACTGTTTCCTTGCTACTGTTAAGTTAAGCTGACGAACTATTAACATGATCCACAGATGTTAAGTGCATGTTAAGTTATGTTAACATCGCTTAACATGAGTCACAACTGTTAAGTTATGTTAACAACGCTTAACATGATTCACAACTGTTAAGTGCCTATTATATAGCTACGATTACAAATTAGGTCGACTTAAGATCTCGTGCGCACCTAACAATATCCTTGTGCCCCAGCTCAGCTGCCCAGACCATGGCTGTCCAGCCACCCTCATCTTGGGCATTGATGAAGCACAGAAAATTGGTAATATTACGTGAGCCGCGATGCCCATCCACAATTAGTTGGGCAGCCTCCATGTTGCCCAGCTTTGCGGCAATGTGCAGACTGGTCATGCCATCGGGACCCTGGCCAAAAGACAAGACATTATACAGTTACAAAATATGTTCTATATAGTTAAGTAGAGACGAGACACACACCTTGATAGCCACATCGGCGCCGCACTGCAGGAACAGATTCAGCATATCGCATTTGTCATTCATCACAGCGCACATCAAAGCCGTGCGCAATTCGCTGTCGACGATGTCAACGAAGCCCTGGGAGCTGGCGCCCTTACACAACAGCAGATAGGCCATTTGCAGGGTGCCCGAATGGGCAACCAGATGCAGGCAGGTACCATTAAGGAATTCACGCATGCGCGTCAGCACATTGTAGTCGGCAGCTATGGAACCAGATAGAGTAGATCGATTAGCATGTATATAGAGAGTATAATCGATCTATTGTCTGATTCTACCCAAAATCTCGGCCACACGCTCCAGATCATCATTCTGCACGGCATAGTACATGTCCCGGGTATTGAATTCGGTGGTGACACGTCCACTGGACGAGACAACGCGATCGCGCAGCACCACATTCATCACAGACTCTGGTATGAGTTGCTCAAAGCTGATCACATTCAATGCCTGGCCAGACGCACTGCCTCCATTGGCCTTGCCCCCGCGTGTCCCATTCGATTTGGCACTGACCGCTTTGCCGCGCACAGCTCCGCCAGTTGCTGGCTTGGCAGCGCCGCTGCTGCTGCTGCTGCTGCCGCCAGCAGTCGTCGCTAGCTTTGACCCAGCACCAGCTGCACTGCCGAACTGGGTCAATTGTGCTGAGGTGATCAGCTTGGCGGGTTTGCTATGGAAAGTGAAGAAGAAAGTTTAGCTGATGTTGATTCGAGTTGATCTGGCTTACATTTTAGCCTTCTGTGCGGGCAGAAAGACGGGCAAAGTTTGGCATTTCATGGTCACCGTGGAGGTGCGCTCAGGTGTATCCAGGCCGCAGTGTGGACACTTCAACACGAGCAATGGGCTAATAAAGTTGCTCAGATTGCTCACCGGCTGCTGTGCATCGTGCGGACTGTTCAGTATGAAGCGCTGCGCGCAGTCGGGATGAAAGAAATGCTGCTGCTTGCATAGCACAAATTTGCCCTGCAAAGAGATTGATTGATTGATTGACTGATTGATTGTTTAGCTAGCCAGCTTACCTGTGTGCAAAAGATGCCACAGCCGGCGCAGCAATTGTGCGCCTGCAAGCGCTTCTTGTGCTCATCGCAGAGTATCATGTAGCCAACACGCTGGCTGGGACGCAGCAGATTATGCACCTCGGCGGACAGCTCATTGCAGCAGCCTATCTTTTGCTCATCAATGTTATCAATGGCACAGCAAAAGGATGAGTCTGGTGCGTTCCGTGCGTAGTAATGCGAGCTGCGTTGGCACAGGCAAATGAATTTGACATCAGTAGCGGCGGCTGCTGCTGCGGCTGCTGCAGCTGCCGCCGCTGCTGAGGTGCTGGCTATGGCATCGCTGGCATCATTTGAGGCCAAAATGGCGCTGTTCAGCGTATGCAGCTGCCCGTGCTCCAATGTGGTTGTTGCTGTTGCTGTTGCTGTTGCCGTTGCCGTTGCCGTTGCCGTTGCTGTGGCATTGTTGCCACGCACGCCCAGGCGACGCGTTAGCTTTGACGGCATAGCAGGCGCTGGCGGCGGAGGCGGCGGCGGCTGCAGCTGCAGTGATTGCTTGGCTCCAGCTGCAGCAGGAGTGCCGCTCTCCTTGGTGGTCGCATTGCGCAGGCGCAACGTTACACTGGGCTTGCCCACCTGGACGCGTGTGGTGGGCACGAACTCCTCGTTGTCCGTGTTGGAGCTGTCGTTGTCGCTGGCCTCGTCGCTGTTATTGCGACGCAGACCCAAGAGCTTGAGATGCTTCTCCTTCTGCTTGGCCAGTTTGCGCATCTGTTTCTTGTTCAGTTTGCGATCCTCGGGCGAGCGATTCGCATTCAGCTTGGCCGCCTTGATTTCGTTCATGAACTGCTCCAGGTCGGGACTGGGTGCGACACGACTTTTCGCCCGCAGCGCCGCATCCGAGTTGTCAATGTCACGTTGAGTCTTGGAGAAGAGGCGCTTCTTAATCGCAGTCGAGCCTGCTGGATGCTGTTCCACTCCGCTGCCCCCATCCGATTTGTCGCTCCTCTGCTTCGATGTGGACGAATTGGAGCTGTACGCTTGCAGCGGCGTCTCGAATTGTAGCCCCCCACTGCCGCCACCGCCACCGCCGCTGCCGCTGCCAGCGCCATCTGCCTCAGCCGCCTCCCAGTGGGTCAAGCGTTCAATGTGCTTTGTCTCGAACTCGCAGCGCAGCTCCTCGTTCTCCAATATCTTTGTGGTGGGCTTGATGCGTCGCTTCGAGCGCTTGGGCAGCTGCTGCTGCGACTGCTGCTGCTGCTGCTGCTCCGCATTGCCCGAAGACAGCGCGACTGCAGCTCGCTTGTTGCCATTGGAGAGCGCCACGCCATGGATATTTCCAGTTCCAGTTCCAGTTCCACTTCCATTACCGCTGCCACTGCCACTGGCACTGCTGCTGCTGCTGGCGGCGGCTGCAGCTTGTGGCATGCTCTGATTAGGCGGCGCTGGAACTTTGGCTTTGCGTCCACGCTTCTTGGGCGGCGTCTTCTCATCCAGCACAATAGTCATGGGCAGTTGGTCAACAGCTGCTCCTCCTCCTGCTGCAACTGCTGGTGAGTGATTCATGGACAGGTCACTGGCCGGCAGTGGCTCCGTCTTGATCTCCTCGGTCCAGGCGTGCGCCTGATCCATACGATTGCCCAGACGCACGCTGCGTCGCATGCGTTTGACATCGCCACTAGGCGCTGCCGCCTCCTCATCCTGTTGCTCCGTCTTGATGCTCCCCACTGGCACATCTGGCATTAGTGGATCCTCCTCGTGCAGCTTGCGCTTGCGTCCCACTTTGCGCTCCACTGCAGCGGCCTCCTCGTGCAGTGGTGCCTCCTCCAGTGACAGCTCCGCTTCTGGCTTCACCTTTTTGGCACGTCCACGTCCGCGTTTGGCCGTCGGCGGCGGCACAGCATTTGCGGTGCTGCTGCTGCTGCTGCAGCTGGCCTCGATCTCATTGAGATTTGGCAATTTTTCGGGCTCCTTTTTCACATCGCTGGATGTTTCCTCTTCCTGTTCGTGTTCCAGCTGCTGCTGCTCTTGCTCCAGCTTCTGCTCCGGCGCCTCCTGCTCTTCAGCCGCCAAGGGCGTTGGCGTGGTTGTGGGCGTGTCTGTGGGCCATGGCGTGCCACGCAAGCGACGCGTGCTGGCCGCAACATTTGGTTCCTGTGGACAAAGGACAATTGAGAGTTTCACATTAGATCAAACAGCAAATGGCAAAGACAACAGGTGCTAATTGGTCCAATGCGCAAACACACACACACGCACACACACACACATACACACACACTCGAATGAATTTCGCGTATAAATTTATTCACATTTTTGTAACTTTCCTTATTTTTCATTCAAAATTCTTTTTATATTATTATTTTATTTTTTTTTAATTTTTGATAGATACGTTTTCGTGCTCTCGCTTGCTCTCACTGGCAATATTATATACATTGCTGTATTAGGTCCGAATTCGTGTCAAATCTAGGCAGGCTCTTTCTCTCCATTCGGCCGGGCCAGTCGTCGTGTGCGGTTGCTGTTGGCAACGGGGCTTACCAAACACTGGCAACACTTGCTCGCGTTGGGGAGTTGGCGCCGGGCCTCAGCTTGGTGGTGTACCACGAGCCCCTGGAGCTGGCAGTGGCTTCCCTACATCAGCTACATCACCCCCCCAACCGCTGGCTATCTCAGATGCTAAAACAAAAGTCTATTCAAATTTCTTGATACAAATCACAGTCAACACTCGCTAAGCTGCACCAATATGCATGTGCTTGTTGTGCGATCTAAGAGCTTAACTTCTAATGACTTTTTAGCTGCTTGATTGATTAATTGATTATTTTTGCTATATATGTATATTTTTATTATTTATTTTATATATTTTATATATATATATATTTTTTATATATTTGTATATATTTATATTTTTTTATTATTTATTTTATATATTTTTTTATATTTTTTTATATATATATATTTTTTTTATATATTTTTTTTTATATATATTTTTTTTAAATTTTATTTTATATATATATATATTTTTTTTAAAATTTATTTTATATATAGTATATTTTTTTAATATTTATTTTATATATTTTATTTATAGGAAAACTGTAAATTCTTACTCTATTTCTTATTGCAATTTGTATATATGAAATAAATAAATAAATCTTTATTTATCTTTATATTTATTTCATATATACAAATTGCAGTAGGAAATAGAAATAGGCATTTCTTATATTCCTATATATATACTTTATATATTTGATATATTAAAATCTGAACAGATATTTATTGTCATAGGCCATGTTCGAAGTAAAAAGCTGTTTAAAAATGTCTTTCGATTGGGCATCGCAGTAATAAAAAAAAAAAAAAAAAACCAGTTCTGAAGCCAGGCAAACAACTTCTAAAAAAATAAAGAGAAGCAAATTTAAAGACCACATTTAAGCGTAGTTTTAACACCTGTATTTTTGGGCATTACATACAGGTATATCAGTATAGAAATATGTATATTTCCCAAAGTTTGTTCACCTTCGCATATTTATTTAGCTAACTGAAATATCTGATAAATTGCAAGCAATCGATAATTCGATAATATGGCATGTTATCGAACTGTTTGCATAACTAGCTCTTATTATCTTGCAGTTGACATATTTTTATTTTTATATTTATAATATTCAAATGCGCAAATCGATCATCAATCTAGTCCTGTCTATATACATATTATATTTGTAAATTCGTATCAAGTCAGCGATACTAACTAGCTGAAGCACATAGAAATACAAAAATATACAAATATTATATTTGATATATTATATTTATAAATTATATTTATATATTCACTTTTTTTACATAAATAAGCTGTGGGAAGGCATTCATTATTATCATTCATTATTCATTATTCATTAGATATTGCATTTAACTAACTGTAAACTGTATCAGACTTGGCATGTTAAATATATATGACATATATATAACAAAACATATGCATGTATTTATCCCACACTAAGAATCTGATTAAATAGCCAATTAAATACAATTTATCAGTTTGTTATTGATTTTGTACTCTGCTTGTGTTTGTGTGCGAAAAGATGAGAGAAGAAATGAAGGACTAGCTACATATTCATACATACATATATAAATATACATATGTATGTATGTATATACATATTTACATACATACATAACTGTTCTTGCGAGCATCAATAACTACCGCTAATATAGCATACAAACTAGCAAGGGAAATCCCGTTCTTTCTTCGGTTTGCCTCTGCTACGCTCTCTGCCCCTCTCTCACTCACGCTCTCTCTCTCTCTCTCTCTCTCTCTCTCTCTGCTTGCTTTAAAATAAAACGAGTTGCTAGTGCTGCCCAATTCTGTTTAATTGACGGCCATTGGCGCAGAGTAAAACGGAAAGTGAATCAAACAAACTACAAAATGAAAAGAATTCGAGACTTACACTAATACACACACACGCACACACACACACACACACACGCATTCGCACTCACACAGTCATATACGCATATGCATGCAAAAGCACACGCGCATAAAAACGAATACACTTACGTTTTTATCAGCATTAACTTGTGCTGGCGCTGTTGTTGTTGCTGTTATTGTTGCTATTGGCACAGCAATGTCGACGTTGTCAGCAGCAGCAGCAGAAGCAGCAGCAGCAGCAGCTGCCGCATTTGAATCTGTTGCGTCAGCAGCGGCGTCAACAATGTCGGCGCTGCTGCTGCTGCTGTTGGCAGCAGAGCCGACAACAAGTGGAGCGACAGGCACTGGGGATGCCGTTACCGTTGCCGATGATGCTGCGATTGTAGCCGATGTGACCTCGGCTATTGCTTCTGCTGTTACAGCTGCCGCTGCGTCTGCTGCTGCTGCTGTGTCTGAGCTTACTTCGTGCTGCGCAGTCAATATTTGCTCCTGCAGCGACTGCGGCAGCGGCTGTTGTTGTTGTTGCTGCTCATCCGAAAGCTCTTCTTCTTCTTCTTTGGCTGTTGCATTTGCGGTTTCCGTTTCAGTCTCAGTCTTAATGCCTTCGCCAGATGCGGTTGCTGCTGCTGTTGTTGTTGGTGTTGTTGTTGCTGCTGCTGCTTCAGCTGCTGTGAAAATTTGCGCAGACGGCGTTGCCAACTCATCCGCAGCTGCTGTTACAGTTGTTGTTGTTGTTGCGTTTTCTGCAGCGCTTTTGCATGTTTCCTGCTCCAATTTGACTGCAGGTGCTTCTTCTTCTTTTTCACTATTGTCATTGCTGCCTTTGGCTGCTTCGGCTGTGCGCTCGGCAATGGTAACGTCAACGACAACATCAACATTATTACCGTTTTCATTGTCGGTTGCTGCTGCTGCTGCTGCTGCCGCCACAACTGCTGGCGTTTCGTTAGGTGGCGGCGTCGCTGCGGCTGCTTTTGATTGCGTCTCGTCTGCCTCTGCCGACGTAATTTTTTCTGTTATTTCTGCACAGGCGACGACGCTGTCGCTGTTGTCGTCGACGTCAACGTCAACGTCAGCTTTAGCGTCCGCGTCGGCGTCGCTGGCCTGACTTTGGCTTTGGCTCTGGCCTTGAGGCAGCTGCTGGGCGCCGTCCGCAGTTTCCGTCTCGCATTTGACGGCCGCATCGAGCAACTTTGTCGGCTGCTGCTGCTGATGCTGCTGCTGCTGCTGCTGCTGCTGCTGCGCTGCCTCCTGTTGCTTCTCGTGCGTTTCGTCGCTTTTGATGCTTTGCTTTTTGTCCTTATCCTTGCAGGCAAACTGATTGTTTGCCAAATTGCGCCACTTTAGGGTCTTATCCTCGGCCAGGTCCAGGTTGAGCAGCGTGCCGCCCTCGGCGGTGCTGGTGGCGCAGTCGCTGTTAAAGGTGCTCGACATGCTGTTCAACAGCTCCGCAACGTCCGTCATCTTTTTGTTTTGTTTTGTTTTTTTATATTTTGATTTTGATTTTTTGAATTTGTGTTGTTTGACTTTGATTTCTTATTTTGATTTACAGTTAATTTAAGCTACGCTTGGAGCTCTGCTGCGCTGCTGCTGCTGCGAATAAGTGTGTGCATAAAGAATATGGAATCAATACTTTGGTATTCACCACGACACACGGCATCGATACCAGAACGGAACCGCACAAAGGGGGGGAGCAACTAGGGGGAGGGCTAAGCTAATGACGATAAGATTTGGACGCGCAACGATTTATTTAACTCTGCATTTTCATAGTGAAAACGAAATGAAAAGGCAGAGCCAGTGGCAGCAGCAACAACAGCAAGCAGCAGGCGCTGAGAAACAGTGCAGAGCAATAACAAAAAAAAAGCTAAAAAAAAAACAATATTGTGGACAACCCACTTGTCTGCCGACAGGAGGCGCCTTTTTATGAAGAGAGGCAGAGGCCAGCCCACCTTCGTAGGCAAGGGGACACGCACACCGAGACACAAAACGCTCACGCACACATACACATACACATGCACACGAACGCACGAAGCAGCGGCACGGTTGGAGTTGACGTTGACACCACGAGACGACGTCGACTGCGACTACGACTGCGACTGCGACTACGAAAGCGTCGCTTCAGCTTTGCATTATTTTTATAAATATATAGCATATAATTTCAATTGCAATTTCCAATTTCCACGTAATTATAATTAATTAATTCTTTAGACACGATAAAGGCGAAAACGTTCAAATAAAAACCTCTGCCTGTTTTCAACCGATTCTGATTAGCTCACAACATGCTGTTTTTTTCAATTTTTTTTTTTTTTTTTTTTTTTTTTTTTTTTGTATGAATATGGCCAGCTTTATTGTTGTTTTACTTTTCGTCTTGCTCTTCGTCGTCTTCTTGGTGCTGGCTGCTAAACGACCGTGGTGGCTGCTCTGCCGCTGCTCTGCTACTACTACTACTACTACTACTGCTGCTGCTGCGGCTGCTGCTGCTGCTAGTGCTGCTGCTAGTGCTGCTGCTAGAGCAGTTATACATAGTTGTATTTGTATTTGTATTTGTAATTACTTATAATTGTTGATTTTGATTTTTCTTTTCAGCTGAATTTTTTTAATGCTTCCTCCCAAAAGCTAGATGGAAATTGTGTACTGTGTTGTGTTGCTTGCTGGTAGCTGATATTTAAATTCGTCATTTTCACACCCAAACACGATGCGAAATCAATTTACACTCACACAAAATGCTGCACATTTCTGCAGTTTCCGATTTGTACAATATATGTAATTATGATTTAACTAATATTTGTTGTTACAAAAGAAAATAAAGAGAAACACACACACACGCACGCACGCACACTTTGTTTTAGGTCCGTCCGCCGTTATACGCCGCCAGCACATACTCTGTGCGTAACTCTCGGCGAACCGTCTTCGTCGTAGTCTCGCACGCTCTCACTGCTGCTGTTGTTTGTCTGTTGATAGGTATGCACATTTACATGTTTCTGGTATTGCTTTTTTTTCTTTTGGTATTTCTATTTGGTATTTTGGTATTGAACAAGTGCCCGCATGATAGGATGGCCCACATATACCCTTCAAAATCAAGGCTTAAGAACAAATGCATCGATTTATTTTTATCATTCAAATTTAAAGCATAAATGTAAACTTTTAGGCATGCAACAGATTACTCATATCTCGTTTCAAGTGCACATTGGAATTAATTTAAGATTTTTTGTGATCTATATAGATATGCAAAATAATAATATTTTTAATGATATAGTGTTCATGAATTGTCAATCTTATTTTTTATTGTCAGTATTATTTGTAAAAAGAAATTGCTAAGAGCGCGCTGTGCTACATCAGTTGCTGATATGCGCTTTTCGGTATTTTACCGAGTGTTCAATTGTTAGTATTTTTCTTAACATTTCCTAATTTTAGCCTACAATCATGTAAATAGCAGATTCTTTTTTAAATATATCTTAAAATACGATATTAATGTAATGAACAAACATTAATAATAGCATAAATAATCAAATAAAAATAATGTTTTACAGCCATATAAATAGTCATATTTGTTTAGTATGCATATCATTAGTGCTATGCACATGCATGTATATTGTTTATAAAATGGCATCTCGCAGTTTGTTTAAACTGCTAACAAAAAAAAAAACAGTCCATTGCGGCAGAGCCAGCTCAGGCTCACGCTCACGTTAACAGATATGCTAATTTACATAACATTTAACTTGAGCGCGTAACAGATATTCGTATCCAAAAAGTGGGTGAGAAAAATGTCCCGCCAAAATTGTGAAATATATCAATTCTGGTTTATCTAGTGTTTCTGTTGCTGCGTCGACATCGTATTTGGTCATTCCTTATCTTTGCCTGCGGCACAGTTGCTGCTTCCGAGATGATATGGTACATGTACAACTCGATGCGCAGCTGGCTAGAATGGCGCAAGGCTCAGGTGCACGAGGTGCTCATGTTCAATGAGCTGGGCTTCGATTGCCTGCTGGTGCATCGCCAGTACAGCAAGGAGGGACGTCTGCTCCGATGCAAAAATGTGCATTGCAGTCAGCATCACATTGACCGCATGGTCGCGCAGCTAAACAAGGCCAAATACAGCATTGATGTGGCCATGTATGCCTTCTGGTCGATTGAGATGGCCAACGCATTGAAGAAGGCCTTGGCGCGCAGAGTTGTTGTGCGCGTCATTGTCAACCGACAATGGGACATGGAACTCAATTTTCTGGTCGTCGATCTTGTGCGCTGGGGCGTCCAGGTGAACTTCCGCGTGTCCTCTTACTTTATGCATCACAAGTTCTGTGTGATCGATGGACCCGCGCGTGTCAATTACCTTTGGAGCCTGAAGAATCGCAAATGCGGACCAGAGGTCACCTACTGCGTGCTAATCAATGGCTCGCAAAACTGGACCGATGGCGGCCTCGGCGGCAACTGGGAAGATGTCGTCATCACAACCAAAGCCCAATTTATCAACGCCTATCAAACCGAATTCGATCGCCTGTGGAGTGCATTTCGCAACGTCATCAGTAAATAGAGATTAGAGATCAGAGATCAGAGATTAGAGATCAGAGATCAGAGATCAGAGATCAGAAATTGTATATATTTAAATATATATATATATATATATATATATATATATTGTTTGTTATTAGTTATATACATAGTTAGCTCTTATGATTTACCTGATTCTAAGAAGCATAAGAAATATTATAAGCAGCAAAAATTAAAGTGCTTTAGCCGGGCATGTCTGACTAGAAGATACCCGAGCTGCCTCTTGCAAACACACATACGCACTCAGAAACACATTCCGCCTAGATTAAATTGATGTAAGCTTAAAGATGTGCCAAAATGTAACTGTTGATCTCACTCTCTTTCTCTGTCTCTCTCTCTCACTCTCTTCCTACCTGTTTCAGGACCAACTATGAACCAAAGTTGATAAGTAGCTCCTAAACGATAAATTCTTAGGTACAGATTTGATGTACTAAATAATAAAATTGATTTTGAGAGCAGTGAAAAAACGAATTAAATAAAAAATTATATTTTTATATGAATTTATCTTGAAACTAAACTAATTCTGAAGCTATAAAAACACTTGAAATTAGTTTGTTTTATGGCTTACACTATATTCATTTAATAAAACTTTAAGCCACACATAAAACAGATGCAAGCTTACAAAAATCACATATTTAGCTAATCACATGAGAAATCACATTACAAATCACTTACTAAGTCAGCATACTAAGCATATATCAAATAGGTCTAATCTATACTTGTTTCATGGCTTACTCGCTATTCCTTAAATGAAACATTAATCCACATATTAAACAGTTTCAAAGTTACATGAGAAATTACATTAATACTTACTGTTAAAATAGATCTAATCTATAGCGAGCACATGTAGTAGACGCCATGGCATCGGGCACACTTGCGCCGCCTGGAGTTTTGTTGGGGCTGTGGCAGCAGCGATTGAAAGGATTTGGTAATGGCATCGAGAATCTCGAAGCGGCGCCGTTCGAGATAGTCGAGAGCACAGCTCTCGTAGTTCTTGATGCAGTGGTTCAGCATGCGGTAGAGCACCAGCTCGGTGGACACGAACGTGTGCAGGTTGCGATCGATGTTGTCCGCTTGCTGCTCGACAAAGTTGCGCGTGAGCTGCAACAGCAGCTGGGCGGCCTGGTCGCTGTAGTAACGGAGCAGACCGTCGAGCACATCGCTGAAGCTGCCCAGATTGCCAATCTGTTGGACAAACTTGCCGCCCAGCTGGCTGGTCAGCTGATCTATGTCCACACGCAACTGGCCGCCCACATTTAGGCGCACAAATCGTGGCAGGACACCAGCCGCAGCCACAGCGCCCGACACTATGGAGCCATTTGAGAGATGCGAATGGATCTTGTGGAGGCTGAGCAAGGCCTCCTTGTAGGGTATATCATTTATGATGCGCACAATGTCGAACTTGCCACCGTTGTGATTGCTATGCAGCTTGATGGATTCCTGGGCGATGCGATCAAACACTTTGCGACTCTGCGTGCTGAGCGCACGTCGCAGGCTGTAGCCATTGGTCGCTTTGGAGGCGATGCGTAGATTGTTGATGGAGTGCGTGAAGATTAGCAGACTGGAGGCAATCTGCATGACATCATAGCTATTCAGCTGCTGCTCATCGCTTATCTTCAAATACAGATCATAGACGCCGTTGATAACGCCCGTGCCAGAGATGACAACAGTTGAGAGGTTGATGCCCTTGACAGCCAGCCGGGCAGCGGTGCCCGTATTTTTGCGTATGATATTAACTGCTGTAGTGGCGCCTGTTGCCCCCAAGCCAGCAACGCCGCCAGCCACGCCCAGCCAACTGCTGCGCGCCTCACTGTCGGCCAACGATGTGCTCTGGCCATGCCAGCGCCGATCAATGAGCCGTGTGGCCGAGCGCACGGTGCTATACGCTGCCGCGGAATAGCCAACGACAGTGGCGGCCATTAGAATGGGCGCAGCTACAGGGCAGGCCAGGGAAGCGGCCATGGGCACAGTGCCAATGATGCCGCCAATTGTGACCAGCTTATCGCTGACCCTTAAGACCTTGTGCTTTATCCAGGCAGCGGGCGTTGATTGCACCATCAATTGGACCGTCTCGTCATCGTCGTCGCCGCTGAACGTGTAGATGCCCTGTTTGGGTGCTATCATGGTGCCCTTGGGCAGTGCATTGTTGCGTACATATTTCTGCCAATTAGCATAGACGCGTCCAGCCTCATCGATGAAGATCATGCAGCAGCCGTCACTGTTACCGCCATCCGCTCGCACGCATTTGCGCGTACGTATGACTGGATGGCAGCTGAAGTTCGTGGATTGCAATGCCAAGGCGGGATCCGACTCTGTGGTGACCAGCACATAGATAATGGCCGACAGCAGAGTGCGATTCGTGTAGATGCGCTGCTTCCACACATTATCAAAGAGCTGCTGGCGTTGCTTGGCCAGCGCCTTGGGCTTTTGGCCTTGATCATGGATCAGATTTGACAACTTCTGCTTAAGTACGTCCGCCTGCTCGGGCGCCAGCCTGTGGGCAATCGAATGATCAAATATTACTTCAAATAGCATACAATTCATATATGTATATGTTTATAGCTAAACATACGAATCCCAAATTATTTCCGAACGTATGCCGCTGCTCATCGCAAAGTCCCGTTGCACATCGTAAGCGGTGCGCGCCATTTTTGTGGCCATACTTCGCAGAGAATTCAATTCAAATGCAATACGAATTGCTTTAGTTGCATCTATATATTTGTGTTGATTATCTGGGCGTTTTGCTTTTCTTTTTTGCCAATGAATTAATACACTATTTTAAGTTTAAATTGCGCGCAGTCGAATCGATTCTGTTTTGCTTTGTTTGGGTGCACAATTATATATCGCAGGTTACCAACATTAATCGAATTATCAGGGCTGCATTCCGATAGTCCGATTATTCCTACTGCTCTCACGCACCAATGCAATTGAAATACATATTTCAATAATACATATTTTGTAGCAAAATATATATGAATGTATTCAAAAAGTATACAATTTACTTAGCACAATAATACTGTGTTACTGCATTTAAATGTATAAAGCATGCTCAGCCACTATGCATTGCTTTTTAAATTGTATTCATATACGTTAAAGTGCATTGGCCTTGGCCACAAAAGATTCGATTGGCTAAAAATATTAAATAATAAGTATTCATACATTTAAAACTATGTATATAATAAATAAATTATTATTAAATAGTAGTATCACTAACCTTACAACATGTTGTATGGTTAGTGGTAGTATGTTGTTGGCACAGTTCAAACATGACGTCACAATTTATCAGCTAGCACTAGCGCTGCGTTACCATCGTTGTGGCACACTAAAAACCTATCGATATACGCTCTTCGATAGCTATATACCCCACCAATTGTTATTTGTGTTGGTGGTGGTGCGTGTGGTGTGTTTGAATAATTTCTGCATTTGTTTTCATATTTATTATCAGTTTTGTTTTGGCTGAGCTCACACTCGCACACACAGACACCCACACACGCACACACACACGTAGAGACTCGAACACACACACATCAATAAAGCTTTACGATTATAGAATGTTTGAAGATGCGCATGCGCGGCCGTCGACTGCTACCAATTGCCATATCGCTAATCGTAATCATCATCTTGTGCATCAGCTACATAACCAGTCCGCTGCGCAGCAAGGGCCAAAGCGATGAGTTCCTTGTCCAGCTCCCGCCCAACAGCGTGGAGGACAATGACAGTGAGCAGACAACGCTGTTGGAACATCTGCCAGGCATTGGACCTGGTCCGTTGCTGAATCTCTCCAACTTTGATTATCTGTTGGCCAGCAATGTGTGTCGACGTGCCGAGCGTGAGCTGCTGGGTGAGTAGTGCCATCTAAAGCCCCAACTATGATCACAACTAATTACCGCCAATCAATGCCAATTGCAGCTGTGCTCATTGTCACCTCGTATGCGGGCCACGATGCATTGCGCGCTGCCCACCGACAGGCGATCGCACAAAGCAAGCTGGCTGAGATGGGCTTGCAGCGTGTGTTTCTATTGGCCGCTCTGCCGGCGCGCGAACATTTCGTGACGCAGGCGCAGCTAATGGACGAGCAGGCGCGCTTTGGGGATCTGCTGCAGGGCAACTTTGTGGAGGCTTATCGCAATCTCAGCTACAAGCATGTGATGGGTCTTCGCTGGGCGGCAGGCGAGTGCCAGCATCGTACCAAGTTCATCATCAAGCTGGACGATGACATCATCTACGATATATTCCATTTGCGACGCTATCTCGAAACTCTGGAGCTCAGCCAGCCGGCGCTAGCCACCAGCAGTGCCCTCCTGGCCGGCTATGTGCTGGACGCCAAGCCGCCAATACGCCTGCAGGCGAACAAATGGTATGTGACCCGGCAGGAGTATCCCCACGCTCTTTATCCGGCCTACCTGTCCGGCTGGCTGTACATCACGAATGTGGCCACTGCCGCCCGGCTTGTGGCGGAGGCAATGCGTGTGCCATTCTTCTGGATCGACGACACCTGGCTAACGGGCATTGTGCGCACACGTCTGGGCATTCCCCTGAAGCGCCACAACAATTGGTATTCCGCGAATGCCGAGTTCCTCGATTGCTGTGTGCGCGACCTTAAGCTCCATGGTTACGAGTGCGAATACTTTGCTGGCCCCAATGGGGCCGATGCCAAGCTTCTTGTCGAATTCCTGCACAACGTGGAGAAGTGCTACTTTGACGAGTGCATCAAGCGGCCGCCGGGTAAGTCTCTCAAACAGACCTGCCTGGCCACCGTCAAATCGCCAGCGCCCGAGCATGGAGTCGCCCACGTCCAGCCCCTCAGGCTAAGATGACCCACCAGCCGGGTGACTTATCAATCGGAGGATTCACCATTAGCCGGAGAACTGACCGAATTTTCTCTTGCATCTAAGCTTAGGCATTTTTAGACTTAGTTCATTCCATGTGCAAGCTATCGTATATATGAATAGACTTAAGATTGAAGCGTACTCCGATCAGCGTACACACTAACTAACTTATTACTTTTATTTAACTAAACTAACTTAATGCAATATTGACTACCACTTATATTATACTTATATATAAATATATCAATAATCTTATATATGCTTCATGTCTTTTATTGAACTTCTACAATTGCCTGCAAAGTGTAATTGCGTGTGTATCCAGTATCGAATACAATGCTTATCTAGAGTCCTACATCTTTTATGAGAAAGGGGAGTATGAGAGAGAAAGAGAGAGGGTGCAATAAAAAGTGTCATATTAAGAGAAAGAGAGAGAGAGAGACATGCGACAAGGGAAAGGGGAAAGACAAATTGGGATGGATAGAGTGGGAATTAGAGAAAGAGTGAGTAAGAGAGGTATATATATATATATATATATAGAGAGTAAGCGAGGGAGTAAGCGTATGAAAGAGACAACTTCTATGTATAAGAGGGGGAGAGAGGGAGTAAGTAAGAGGGAAAGAGACTAAATGAGAGAGAGAGGGAGAGAGAGAGAGAGACAGATATAGAATTAGTGAGAGTGATACAGAGAGAAAGAGAAAGAAAGAGGGAGAGTAAATAAAACAAAGAGAGTTAGAGACAGAGGGAGGGTAATAAGAGACAGACAATAAGAGACAGAGAGAAAGAGAGAGGGAGGGTAATAAGTCATTTAGAGTAAAAAGAGAGAGAGAGAGAGATAAAGGGTGAGAGAGAGAGTTAATATGAGAGAGAGAAAGAGAGATTAGAAGAGAGACACAGCGATAGAATTAGTAATAGAGAGAGAGAGAGAGTGTTAGTAAGAGATAGCGCGAGAGAGAGTATGTAAGAGAGAGAGAGAGAGAGAGAGAAATACGATGAGGGATAGATAGAGAGATGGAGAGCAACAGATATAGAGAGAAAGCACGATAATACAAGAACACATATATATGTATAAATAGAGAGAGCAAGAGGTAACTGAGAGAGAGGGACAGGAATAAAGAGGGATTACTTGAGCTAGACTACCTTCTTTCCCTATGTAAATGTCTATCTCACTCACTCTCTATCTCTCTCTCTCTCTCTCTCTCTCTAGATCTATATCTATATCTATATATGAATATACATATATATCACGGTATACAGCTTAACTAGTAACTATGTAGATTGCCTTTTCAGAAATATAGTAAAGAAAACACCAACATTCCATTTCAATGGCATGAAAGCTTCTAATGCTCGAGTTAATTAGAGCTTTCAGGCTTACACCCATGTGGTGTACTGGATTTATGGATTATACGAAATTGGTACGAAATTATATTTTGAATGCTGGTCAAAGTTGATGTCAACAAATTCTATTTGGAATCTAATTTTGTGGCTGACACGTTAGAAGCGGCACATGCCACAGTTTTGTGGGCAATGGCAGTGGCAGGAGCAGGGGCGCGGCAGGGGGATGTTTTGAATATGGGAAACTAATCAGCACTTTGTGCAGATTGGCAAGGGAATTATGCAAATGTTGTTGTTAGCTGTTCGCTCTAAGGCCACATCAAAGTCGAAACTTGACCGGCGAGCCCTACAGCTGACAGAAAACAATTTTAACACACACACACACAGTGACAGAGACAACGAGAGAGAGAGAGAAAGAGATTGAGCTAGAGATGGAGGTTTGCTTTTAAAATAAATTCTTGGTTTGATTGTGGCGAAACATTTGTGAAATGTCTGAAAAGGATTTCACATGTCTAACTGAAAGTGCGGAAAGGAAATTGATATTGAAACTCGCATCATGATAATCAGCTTCAAATTGTCTGCACACACATACACACACACACACACACACAATGTGTGTGTATATACAGCTGTGGTCATAAAAATAGTAGTAAGACATTGTTCATAAAAATAGTAGTGCGACTGAAATGTTGGACAGCAAAATTTTGTAATAAACATAATATTTTGAAAACAATTAGAATATATATATATACATATATATATGTTAAACTTAATACTCAGCTCAAATTTTTTTTTTAATTTTGTATTTAGCACTACTATTTTTATGAACAATGCCTTACTACTATTTTTATGAACAATGTCTTACTACTATTTTTATGAACACAACCCTATATATACATATCTATATACAAATACACATATACATATGTATCTGTTTGTGCATTTGACATTCATATAATACATTATATCACTCACCATTACAAACTTTTCTTCTTCGTCTTTAACTATCTCCTTTGTGGTGCGCCTCAGTGAGCTTTGAGCAGAATTTATGTGTCACATTTGCCATTGGCCTACCCAGTGATTGGCCATCAGCTGTGGGTATGCAGGACTATGCTATATATGGAATTTATCGTCTGGCAGATAACTTGGCAATATGCGTAAGCTAAGGAAAAGCTAAAAGCGAAAGACTAGCTTATCTGGTGGAAAATAAAAAGAAGATAATAAAGGAATATATTGTAGATTTTAAAAAATATAATAATATATTTATTTAAGCTTACTTTCAGCTGCTAGACTTAAGTAATTGCCTAAGCCAGACGCACCTTTGTAGGGGAGTGAGAAAAGACGATAAATAAGCCCTGTGGATACCTGAAGAATTCTCTTTTATATTTATGCCATGATCGAAATATCTCCCTCATCACGTTCTATATGATCGCTGACTTTTTCTATTACAGGGTATTTGCATGTGCATCAGCTACAAAGCTTGACTTACCTGAGCTTGGGCTTGTGGATCGAATTGGCTTTTGCGCAATCGATGGTTGCTGCACAATATAAATGGGCTCAATATTTAAAACTAGAAAAGGGGACGGCTGATAAGGGTGGGGGAGGGGATGGCCTTCAGCGATAGCCGCTGGCCTAGGCCTTGCCTTAAATGCAAATGCCAGCTGTATGCAAGTGGGAGAATGGGAGGGGTTTGGCTGTGGGTTAAGGAAAAATTTGGGGAAGTGTTGCTGGCTAGCTAGAAGAATTTTCCAATTCGCTGACTTTTCGCGTTTTTCCAACACATTCAAAAGAGCCACCAAGAACAGCCAACCACCCAACCACCCAACCAGCCGACCACCCACTCAGCTCGCTCAGCGGTGCCTGGTCGCCAACTTTTGGGCGACTTCATTACCAATTCGTTGCCAGGCAAAAAAGTTGGCAGCCTTCGACTTAAATGAATTTCTTCGCATTTTTGCTCAAGTTTTTAGTTTAATTAATTTTAAAGCCAGTTCGTGGACAAAAAAAAAATAGCATGAAAAAAAGAAAATATATAGTAGCACGACTCAGAGATGCCCTGGATTATAATTTAACAAGAAATGGTTTTGTTTTCAACAATAATTTTGGATAACTATAATAATATGCTCAACAATACTTCAAAACTTCTCTTACAGCTGTGTTCATAAAAATAGTAGTGCGACATAAAAATAGTAGTGCGACATAATAATAGTAGTGCTAATAGCTGGACTGCATTTTGTGACAAACAATATATGTATATTGAAAACAATTTAAATATTTATACATATGTTAATCTTAATGGTAATCGCCAAGCACTGGCATACTCATTACTCCCATACACAGGGTATAACAGCGTACTAAAAGTGAACAGCAAAGAGCGAAGAAGAAGAAACAGAAAAGTTCAAATTTATTTTTATTTGCTTATTTGATTTATGCGCTTAAGTGAAAAGGCAGGCAAAGTAAATAAATTAGTGCAAAAAGGATTAGACGCACACAAAAAACGTGCAGTACAGTGAACACGCTATAAACTTGTATAGGGGGTGCACTCAACAATCGCCCCGCCTCCCAGCCCGTCAGCCCCCAATTACTGCTAACAACACGCCGCTCCGCCTTAAGGTCTGCTCCGCTGTCCCTTTGCCCATAAATCATTCATTTCCTTTTTGCCAAAAGGCACAAAAAGCGGGCCACGCAAATTTTTATTTAATTTATTTGTCGCTGCTGTTGGCGTTGCCTATTGAAGCCGCCTTGTTACTCCTGCCTCTATCACAAACACACACACACACACAAACAGTTACTCTCGCTTTCTTCAATTCGCTTTGCTCTGCGCAGCGAAATGAAATTGTAAATAATTCGCATATAGGCGGAAGGGACGCAAATTGCAGGCAAATTGCATGAAAATTAGCAACAAGAACAACAAACGGTAAAAATACGAAGTAAATAACTTAGCAGTAGTCGACTGCGCAATGCTCTGCACGGCAGGCAGTGTACAATAGGAAGAGTTGAGAATGGTTTCTTAAGCATTGGCAAGGAGACTGTATAAAATGATAATCACTGTCAAGCTGTGAACAGAATTGTATTATATGCATATGTACATATGTATGTATATGATAACTTTTTATTTTTTTAATTCAAAAAAATGTTTTAGATGCTAACCAAGCAATATGCTCTTCTGAGCTATGAAAGTTAAAGCTGTATAGCTGTATGTAACAGAGGGAGAGAGAGAGGTGAGAGCGGCCGATGGCGTGGCTATTGTAGGCGAGTGTTAGTGGATGACAGTGCGTGCAAATAGTATTTCACATGCAAACCACGAACAGCGTGCAACAGGCCAGCGTTGATGTTGTCCCCCTCTTACCTGGAGTGGCTGTCAGTTGTTATTCTTGGTCTTTCTGCTGCTGCTGCTGCTGGCTCTGTAGTCTCAGCTGCAGCTGCTGCGACAGCCGCTGCTATTGCTTTAGTTGTTTAGCATCGCGTAATTCATTTTGAGTGCACGCAAAAAGCGCGCTGTCAGCTGCTATAAGGCTATGGCTACAATAAGTGCCATGTGAGGCACTACATAACTGTAGACATTTGTATGTATGTATGTGTGTATGGTGCATATACATATGTATGTATAGATATTTATGTATGTATGTATGTATGTGCACACACGTTTACGAGCTTTTTATATTGCCATCCATGCAGTTAGAAGCTTTCACACGCTTCAGCATTCCCATAAACCATTTCGCTGGCAATTTGACTAAGATATGCGAATATACATACTATTTATGATTATATATGGCGATGAATAGATAATTGTTTTCATTATTCAATAGCTAGTGGCTTGCAAGTGTTTATCGAAGATAGCAAATTGCTTGCTGGAATATTACTATTACTTGTGCATACACATGTACATACAGACATACACACGTGTATGCTTGAGTATTTGCATGAATGTGCTAATAAATCTAGTTTACATACACACACACATACATACATACGTATGTACATATGTATATGCCTGTGCATTCAATGTGAATAGCTTACAACAACAAGAAGTAATCTATATATACACATACATACATAAACACACACATACATACATACACACACATATATACGGAATAGATTTATAGCAATTGCCAGCCTGTGTTAGCTGAGAGTCCAACTCTCTTCTCCTTCCCCCTTCCGCTGCTTTGGCATTCACAGTTGCCGCCGACAATCGATTAACGCGATTCATGATGCTGCGTTGCCGGGGCCGCAGCTGTTAAAGCGAGTTCCGTTATGAATTATGCGACTTGCGACAACGGACGTGTATTAAAGTCGATGTGAGAGATGCGCTGGCAAATGAAATTTTAATGCAGACTTAACACAAACACAGGCAGCGAGACAACGAGTGACGAAAGCGAAAACTCAAATATATTTTCAGCTTGGCAAACAAACAACAACAAAAACAACCAAAAACCAAACGAAACGAAATGAAATAAAATAAAAACCACTCACGAGTCAAAGTCAAAGTCAAAGGCGGCTTCAAGTCGTGCGAATCACATGTGAAGGCAAACACAGCTCAGACTCCTGCGCTGCAATGCCAACGGGTTCTCATACATACATACATATACATATGTATTATGTATATGTGACTGTATGTGTGTGTGTGCGTATACAAATTTATCAAAATGTTTGTTGCGTGCCAAATTTATTTGACTTTGCATGACTTTCGTGTGTCTTTGAACTGCAGAAACCAACCGCTGTGAATACCAAAAAAAAAAGAGTAAAGAAAAGAAAAGAGAGAAGAAAATGCAAATCGACAGATCGATAACAGCGCCTATCTAAGCTACCGAAATGGATGTTTGCATTTAAGCACTTTTACCACAACATGTATAGAGACAGTCTGCAGCAGATAACATTTTATTATTTCTAGTATCATTCAAAGTCTGAGACATATTTTTGATCATTGTCGAAATAGCAGCGACAATTGATAACATTCTCATAAGAAGTGCAAGTAAATAACATTTGTGTGCTTTGATATTGCAATGCCAACAGAAATACTTTTAACATAGCTTACTCTGCTAACAAATTATGTTAAGTTAACATAGCTTTTGTAACTGATAACACTTGGCACTTGTTGCTCGCTTAACATAGCTTATTCATATAAGAAATTGTGCTAAGTTAACATAGCTGCTAACATGTTAGAAGCTCATGTTAATAACAGTTGGAACTTTCAATTTCAGTGTTTACTCTAAGACTATCTAAGTCTATTAACATGTCTCCTTTAACATATAATCTGCAGCCAATAACTGCAGCTCTGTTATGTTATGTTAATAACATTAATTCTCTTAATTTAACAAACTTCTGTAAGTGTTCATGCTAATAACACTTAAAGCCATTAAACACCATAAACATAGTCTAAGCGATTGATATGAAACGTTTATGTTAATAGCATTTGAAGTCTTTAAATTCCAATATGCCCCATTTCTCATGTTGTACGCAAGCCCGCTGAGATCACAAATCACCCTGAACAACAGCTGACAGTTTTAACTGCGCCGCAATTGGAAATTCTTTGAGGCCATAAAAACTCAATGCTGTTGCTGGTGCTGGTGCTGTTGCCAGCCTGTTTGCCTGACCATTAGAATGCGGCCTCGATGGCCAGCGATTAGGAAGTCACTAACACACACACACACATATATATATATATATATATAGACCTACACACAGATAGATTAATGTTCTTTTTTTTTTTGTTATGACAATCATTTATTGTATGTGGGTTTCATTTTTCTACGAAAAACTTTAAAACCTCTTTTTGGCAAAACATTGACAAATATTCAGTGTGTGTGTGGAATTGATACAAAATATGTGAGAGTAACTGGTGTGGGCTATCTTAATAAATAAGGATCATATTGAGGTATGAGTTATGTGCGTGTGCGTGGATTAGGTAAAGGGAGTGTACGGTCTGGTAGATGTTCAAGCTGAGCTCTTTTAAGTCTGTATGTGGATGGATGTAAAGTATCAAAGGTGAGTGATTGTGCAAGAGGGTTTGGGTGAGATGAGTGTCTAGAGTTCTGTTTGATGGAAGTGTCTTGGATAATATTAATGACGTAATTGAGCTTTAAGTCTGTCATGATATCATCATTCCTGGCAAATGGAAATCCAATAAAATGTCTTATAATGCGATGTTCAGTACTTTGTAGTTTCTTTATGAGATAAGGAGCAGCTGTTCCCCAAATGGAGCACCCATATCTCCATATAGGCTGAATTAATGTTCACACACACATTGAGACGTGCCCAGAAAAGTATGCAACCAAAATGGGACTTCGCCCAGGGCATTCACATGAATGGCATTTAATTAGCAATATGTATTATTAATTAGTATAATTTCCAATGCGCTGGCTCACATTTGATTTATGATTCTAGCAGCCTGCAGATAAACACACACACACACACACACAGGCAATTAAAATCCTGATTAAAATCTCCTTAGGCTAATTCAAGGTGTAATTTCAGCATGTGTGTGTGTGTGGGAGGGAGGGAGACAACGTATGTGACAGAGTGTGAAAGAGAAAGAGGGAGAGAAAGAGAGAGAGAATGTTCTTTTATCCTTATCATTTATCATTTAACATTTAGCATATCATATATCATATATCATATATCATATATCATATATCATATATCATATATCATATATCATATATCATATATCATATATCATATATCATATATCATCTATCATATATCATATATCATATATCATATATCATAGATCATATATCATATATCATATGTCATATATCATATGTCATATATCATATATCATATATCATATATCATATATCATATATCATATATCATATATCATAGATCATATATCATATATCATATGTCATATATCATATGTCATATATCATATATCATATACCCATATATCATATATCATATATCATATATCATATATCAGATATCATATATCATATATCATATATCATATATCATATATCATATATCATATATCATAGATCATACATCATATATCATATATCATATGTCATATATCATATATCATATATCATATATCATATATCATATATCATATATCATATATCATATATCATATATCATATATCATATATAATATATCATATATCATATATCATATATCATATATCATATATCATATATCATACATCATACATCATATATCATATATCATATATCATATATCATTTATCATATATCATACATCATATAAAATATATCATATATCATATATCATATATCATATATCATATATCATATATCATATATCATATATCATATATCATATATCATATATCATATATCATATATCATATATCATATATCATATATCATATATATATCATATACTTTTCAGATCTTACAGCTGCCGAAATACTCTTGGCCTGAGCCGCCTTTGGCCAGCTTTTGATTTGATTTTGTGTAAACTTGTTGCTCTTTTTCTATTCATTCTCATTCGCCATCCCCATTCACATTTAATAAAACACAAAAACATTTTTATTAAATTAAAAGCAAAACAAAAAAACCAAAAAAATATTGCAAAAAGAACAAGAAGAAAAAAGTTGGTAAACGAATATTTTAGGAATTAAGCAATGAATAATGAAGTAAAGCTGAACAAACCAATGCAAACTTTTTCAATTATTTAGCAGCAAACTAGCCACATACATATATCTAAATGTATATATACATATGTATATATACATATATATATATATATATATACCTTGATTTTGTCATGTTTATGGAAATGTTTGCATTTTCTGTTGACATTTTGTGTTGTGAAAAATTCAAAGGAATTTGAAACCTGGCCACGCTTCAGCTCGATTCTAATCTTTTTGTTCTATGGTTTTGTTGACCGTTAGTCATATGTGAAGGCAAACAGACAACACACACACACACACACACACTCACACACACGCACACACACACTCGCACTCACACATACATAGAGTGTTCATATGTTGGCTGAAAGGACAAAGGTCCTGACTTTTGGCTTTTGTAAAAACAAAAAACAAAAAAAAAGACAGTTTGGCAAATGCCACAAATCGGATATTTAGTTGAATCTCCCTTTTTTTGGGGAGGGGGGCAGGGTTGTTTTTTTGTTTTGGACCTTTGACAAGAACCTTTGACTATGACCCAGCGCGACACGCACATGCTCTATATATGACGGGAGTATTTGATATTGCCTCGCATAGTCAGCTCAGTGCACTTTTATTGATGCCAATCAATCAATATTCTAGTTCATTGGAAATTCATGAATATGCATTGAATATATTCATGAATATATATATGAATATATTCCTTTTAATGGCGCAATCGAACAGCAAAGCAGCTCGTCCTTCATAAACTCTTGCCTGCCATCAAAAGCAACTTCCCCCAGCTCTCTCTCTCTCTCTCTCTTTCTCTCTGTCTCCCTCTGTGTGTGCACTTTATATGCACATTGTAATATCCTTTTCCCTTGCTTTACTTTGACACAAAGCTGAAAGAGAGAGACTCGAGTGCAATACGCGACGGGAAACTTGAACAAAAACTTCGTGTGTGCGAAAAAGTTTTTCAATTCTTCATTTCTCCATTAACAAAATACTTTTTCGATAACTCCCATTAGAGCTATGTTTATGTATTTATATGATATTCAAAATAATAAGAGTAATATCAAGCTAAGTAATAATAATATTCATAATGTTTATGTTAAGGATGATGGTGAGAATGATAAAGATAATACACTCTTACCTTTATTGTTTTCTGGCAAAATTCATCATCTTTCAGTTGGTCTCTCTGCCTTTGTCTCTCTCTCTCTCTTTCTTTCCCTCTTAATCTCAGTTTCCTTTGCTCTAGATTACATTTTCTCTTCCTTTCTCTCTCTTATTCTCTCTTTCAATTTCTCTCCCTTACTTTTCCTTTCTCTCTCTCTCTCCCCTTCTCTTTCTTTCACTCTGTCAGTCTATCTACTCTCTTATTTTCTCTCCCTCTCTCTCTCGCTCTCTTTCTCTATTTATCTCCCTCTCGCTCTCTTTCTCATTCTCTCTCCCTCTCTCTCTATAGCTTTCTCTTTTTCTCCCCACCTCTCAGTGTCTCCGTCTGTCTCTCTTTCTCTCTTAGTCTTGCTTTTTCTCCTTTTCTCTGACTTTCTCTCCTTCCATCTCCATCTCTCTCTCTCTCTCTCTCTCTCTCTCTCTTTCTCTCTCTATCTCTCTCTCTCTCTCTCTTTATCACTCTTTCACTTCTCCCTCTCTCTCTCTCTCTCTCTCTGTCTCTCACTCTCCATATCTTCCTCTCTTTCTCACTCACCCTCTCTTTCCCTTTCTCTCTCTATCTCTCTCTCTTTCTCTCTATCTCTCTCTCTCTCTCTATCACCCTTTCATTTCACTCTCTCTCTCTTTCAGTCTATCATCTCCAAGTGTTGCCTCAGCTATTTGTCACTTCTGTCAACAGTTAAGTTGACCAACTTTTTGTTCGCTTTGTAAACTTGACTCGGGATAGTTTGGCGAGCGTAATTTCTCCAGTTTTCACAGTTGCAATCCTTAACTTTAATTGAATACATTAATTTGAGCACTTCAAGTGTTTGCATTTGACTCTTTCCTCGCTGTGTTTTTGCAGTGTAAACAGGATGAACGGAGCGTGGAGCGCAGGCCACAGATATGGCCCATGAATAATGGCTTAAAAATTGAAATTTATGTTCGGCTCTAATGCCTTCCGCTGAGGCCACGACGAGAGCAAATGTTAAATTTCATATTCATGTGGCGGCATAAGGCGTCAACAGCTTTTACAGCTGATTAGCCCAATCGGACCTAAGTTAAAAGTTGAAGTTGAAGTTGAAGCTGAAGTTAAAGTAAATGGCAAGGTTAAGGCTAAAGTTAAAGTTAAGGTTAAGGTTAAGCTGACACTGGGAAGTTGAATCATTTGCGATAATGGAGCCAAAAGTCAGTTGCCATAAAGCATTTTTAATTTGTCGTCTTATCGATTGATAGGCTCCAGTTGAGGGGGTGTGGCAATGGGCGTTACCTGCCACGATGCTACCTTTGTCATTTACCGAATGCGCATAAGAGATTGCAGTTGGCTGGGTGGCTGGTGCTGGGTGGCATTAATGAGACAAACTTCCGCACGAGTTTCTGGTTTTTAAAGCTTTCATAAATATTTTAACTGTTGCGCATATAAAACTTGAAGTTACTCTGCATGATTATCATTATCATTATCATTATAGAGCAAAAATGTTTGAACTGTTGTGCATATGGAACTTGAAGATACTCTGTGATGATTGTCATTGTCGTTGTCATTGTCATTGTCATTGTCATTGGCATTGACATTGTCATTCTCATTGTCATTGTTATTGTCATTGTCATTGTCATTGTCATTGTCATTGTCATTGTCATTGTCATTGTCAGTGTCATTGTCATTGTCATTGTCATTGTCATTGTCATTGTCATTGTCATTGTCATTGTCATTGTCATTGTCATTGTCATTGTCATTGTCATCCCAAAAATTAGAGACAGAAGGATACAACTGATTGCAAAGTACAACGAAAATCATATTATCATTATCATTTTTATTACCCATATCATTATATTCATTGCCAATATCTATGTATATCTATTTATGTTAAAAAC
>JAWNPC010000481.1:2175000-2207500 GCA_035045365.1 Drosophila leonis | reverse complement strand
AAGTGGAGTCGAAGGAATTATTTGTGTGACAAAATTTGATGAATTTCTTTAAGCCAAATTGTTTTACAAGTATTCAAATCGTTTGAATGAACATGTTTATATGTGTATATGTTACGTAATGAAATAAAAATTGCATTCAAATATTGTTTTAAATTTGCTTTGCTGAAACCAAAATGAATCTAAAGCCACACTCGAGATATTTCTAAGCAGCTTTTACTACTATTTATTGGGTACGATTTCCATTGAAATCTAATGTGAGCTCTAGCGCTGTAATTACACTGGCCAACAGGGTATTCTCATTAGCAATCAAGCTCATTCAATTAGATTACCAAATTCGCTCTATAGAGCTAGATATTCGAAGCTAAACTAGAAACTTGAAGACGATTTTTGGATGCATTTGAAGTGTCGATAAAGGTAGAGAAAAGCGAGAGAGAGAGAGAGATAGAGAGAGAGAGAGAGAGAGAGAGAGAGAGAGAGAGAGATAGAGAGAGAGAGAGCGAGAGAGAGAGAGAGAGAGAGGGAGATAGTGAGAGAAGGAGAGGGAAAGAAAGAGCGAGAGCGAGAGGGTGAGAGAGGGTGATAGGGTGAGAGAGAGAGAGAGAGACATAGAGAAAGAGATAGAGGGAGATATATACATATATAGAGAGAGAGAGAGAGAAATGTATAGAGACGTAGGGAGAGAGGTAGAGATATAGAAATAGAGATAGAGAGAAATAGCGAGAGAGAGATAGAGAGAGACAGAGAGAGACAGACGTAGAAAAAGAGTGAGACATAGATATATATATATATATATATATATATATATATATATATATATATATATATAGAGAGAGAGAGAGAGAGAGAGAGAGAGAGAGAGAGAGAGAAATGATTAGAGACGTAGAGAGTGAGATGGAGAAATAGATAGAGACAGAGACAGAAAAAGAGAGAAAAACAGAGAGAGAGAGAGAGAGATATGAAGATAACGAGATAGATAGAAAGAGATAGGGATAGAGGAGATAGAGGAAGAAATACAGAGAGAGGGAGATATATATATACATAGAGAGGAGATATGTCTCTATATGTCAGAGAAATATGTTAGAGAGAGGTAGGGATAGAGGAGATAGAGGGAAAATAAAGAAATAGAGATATAGAGAGAGAGAGTAGATATAAAGACATATACATATATATGTATATATAGAGAAAGAGAGAGAGAGAGACTCGAATGCAGCACATTAAAATAAAAGATTTAGCTTCTAAAAATATTTAGTCTGATTTTGGGTTACACAATTTTATTAGACTTTGTTGGCCCGTGTTGTCTATTCAGAGCACACTCACATGCAGATTAGGCATCCACACATCAGGTAAGCTGCTCACGCTCTCACTCTCTGTCCCTCTCTCTCCTTCTCTCCCTTCATATCTAGCTCTTTCCCTCAGCTAAGGCTTGGCCATTGCGTGTTGCGCTTTTCATATTTTCCATTTGCCTGACTGCATATTTTCTCTAATCCTCACTCACTCACGCTTCCCACTCTCTCCCTCCCTCTCTCAGTAAGGTTATAATTGCATTTTAAGTAGCCTTTGCTATTTCAGATTTTATAGCTGCTCGCGAGCTTTGCGTGGGCGAAGTTTGTGTAATCTGCAAGCTACCCAAACACAGCATCATCCCTGGAGCATTCGCTTAGACGCTTTGATGCTTTGATGCTGTGATGCTGTGATGCTTTGACGCGTTAACCCGTTGCGCCAGCTCTCTGTTTTGCATGCATATTAAACTTGAATGGAGAGTCCAGTGCTGTGCAGCGCTGGCATTTGCCAGTGCCAGTGTTGCACAACGAGCGTTCGAGCATCTCGTGTTTGAAGTGACGGCAATTGACTACTCTATGGCTACTGCTGACTGACTGCCTGCACTTACCAGTGTTACACAGCGAAAATGAGTGTTAGGTATGGGCCGTGTTGTGTAACGATAACTGGCCAGTGATCGTCTCTAATAAGATCTGTCTCCAGCCTAAAGTAAACAATGCGCACAGCAGTTGTAGCTACCCTTTATTTACAACTTACATCTTTTTACAGGGTATCCGAGAGTGTTGAGCGCGCCAAATCAGTGAAGCGAATTCAATTTTGGGCGCCACAAATCGATTTATTAAAGTTTTTAAACAGCTGACAAAAACCAACAAAACGAAGAGAAAATGGCGTCGACTGTGCGGCATGTCCTACCAGATCCTGCCACACCCCGCCGCCCACTGTTAATTTAAATGAGCTGACGAGCAGGCCCGGCCAGGCCGCAGGCCATAAACAGCCTCGAAATGACAATACCAAAATGGGATAAGAAGATTTTCGGTCGCATGGATAAGTCCATATCGCATAGACGCAGATATATATATCTATATATATTTATATATATATGTGTGTATGTGTGTGTATGTGTGTGTGTGTGTGTGCCTATATGCAAATGAGTCACGCACACGCTGGCCTCTTCATAAGTATTATGTGCTTCCTTCCATCCATTTCTTTTCGCTTTTCTCTTTTGTTTTTTTTTTTGCCTGAATGTCGCGTTAATGTTATTTTTCACAGCTATTGGCAGCGCAGCAGGACGGACCCTCGCTGCCTCTAGAGGGGGCTGTGTATGGCGGCGGGGGCAGGGGCGTGGCATATGCGCACGTCGCATCTGGCAAGTAAATGAAATTACGGAGGACAACGACGAGGACGACAAATCCCTTTAAATAAATCCTGACCGCGCGCACAACAGCAAAAATGAAAGCACCAAGAAATGAGTTAAAATAATCAGAAAAGAAACAAAAACAAAAGTAAACACAAGCAACGCGGAGAGTGCCCGACTGCCAGATACCCTGAGTGCCACACTGAGCGGCTATTGCCATTAGCGTAAGTTTATATTTGCATATAGGAATACCTAAACACAGTATTTGTAGACTAAAAACAATTGCATTTCTCCTTTAGGACTCAAACTGCTGAACACGAATTGCTCTGCCTAAAGTCGAATCTGCTGCAGAGTGAGAGGGACAAAGCTAAAGTCAGTTCGAACAGAATTCAATAGAAATGGCAAATCTATTTATAGAATTCCAATTTGAATGTGTGCGTGCAGCGACATAGAGCAAAAGCCTATGCTGAGGTCCAACTGCCAGGTGCTTTGGCCATTCTCTAATTATTTCTACATTGCTTAACGGATTTTGATGAAAATTTTAAAAATTAAGCTGATTATTCTTATTAAGATTCACAATATTCTGCTTATCACAAAAGTTTGCTGTGCAACATATCAGTCGCACTACTAATTTTATGAACACAGCTGTATATAGTATAAATGAACATCTCTATACATATGTATGTGTAAGTACTCCTTAGTACTCTTCCAACATTTCTATGCTTCTACTATGTACATATACAGAGCATGGAGCAAGCACAATAAAACGGCAAGCAAATAAAATTACATTTAAATTAATTAACTGGATTTGTTACAGCAGCTTGGGCAATGTCAAGCACAGCCGAGCGCAAAGAACACGCACACACACATGCAGCCACACACACACACACATACAGACGCACACAATCTCTCTCTCTCTCTTACACACACTCACTCACACACCCTCACACTTCAGTCAAATATATTGCATTTGTCGAATGATTTCCCTAAACTATTTAACGATATGTAAATTAATCGTTATGTAAGCAATGCGATTAACTGCAGTTAGCCACTCGATAAACGTAAAGTTATCGATACATGCATGTGTTTAGCTGCAAATAGAAGCTGTGCAGTGACAACCTTTCACTTTCTCTAACTACCTGTCACACTCTGTCTCTCACTCTCCTGCTCAGCCTTGGTCTGTCTCTCTTTGAGCCTTACTGAAAAATATAGCTGAAATTAAAAAAATTAAAATTGAGTGTTTAGTTGTGAAAAAAGTGAGCGAGCTTATTGAAGTGATCTGGCAGCACTGGTGTCAGTTGGCCTAGGCGCTAGCAGTCAAATCCGTTTGAGACGTCAGCGCAGTTGCTGTTGTAGTTGTCAGTAGCGAAGGGGAGAAAATTCAGATTATTTTTTGGATTTTGATTTGAAATTCACATTGAATTGAAATTCTGCGTAAGTACAAAGCGAGATAAACAACTGTTTTTCGCTCGCGGCTTTGCTCTGTTCGCTGTTCTGTGCTCTGCATTCTGCATTCTCGTTTCTCGTTTCTCTAGTTCTTTCTGTTGAGTTTGCCAATCTTATGGGGATTGGACACATCTGACGAGCGACAGAGCGAACGAAGTTAAACCCAAATTGATACGAAGATGCCGCGCAATGTGCGCCAGAAGAAACGCGCCGAGCGTCGCGTTCAAGCGGCTGCCATAGCAGCCACAGCGGCCTCAGCTGCCGCTGCTGCTGCCGCTGCCGCTGCCGATGAGGCAAACAATGACAGCAAGAAACTGATCAATGAGCTGGACGAACAGGCCATGGGCGATGGCCATGGCGGCGACATCAACACCAATACTAACTGCAATGGCAGCAATGCCAATAATCATGATGCCAACAGCAATGCCGATCAGCATAATGGCAGTGGCAGTGGCAACAGCAGCAACATTAACAGCAACAACACTAACAACAACAGCAACAACAATAATGGCACTGGCAATGCCAACAACACTGGCACCACTTGCCCAGCCAGCTCGAGCAACAGCAGCAGCACCACCAACATGGGCCACAGCAAGAAGCTGAAGGCATCTCGCGCCGATCCCATTCTGGCATCGCTCAGCAAGAACGCCTTGCGTATGAGCGATGTGCAGCTGTTGCACGGACCACACTGGCTGAACGATGCAATATTGAATTTCTACTTCGCCTATTTGGAGGAGATCAAGTACAAATCGAACATGGACTTTCTCTTTGTCACACCGGAGATGTCGCAGTGCATGCTCTACATGGACGACAAGGAGCTGCACGGACTGCTCGTCTCACAGCACCAGGTGCTGCGCAAGCCGTTCATCTTCATTGCAATCAATGACAGTCACTCGCGTGATCGTGGCGGCGCCCACTGGTCGCTGGTTGTGGCCTCCAGGCCGGACAAGAGTTTCTTTCACTTCGATTCGTATGGCGGCAGCAATACGAACAGCTCCCTGGAGCTGGTCAACAATATCAAGGATGTGCTGGATATGCAGCATGCTCGCTTCCGTAGCATGCGCTGCCTGCAGCACAGCAACGACTACGACTGTGGCATCCATGTCATCTGCATGGCCGATCATATCACTGACTATGTGAATCGCTATGACAGCGTCGATGGGGTGCAGCCCCTGCATCAGGATGTGATCAAGGCCAAGCGCAATCAGTTGATCAAGCTGGTCGCCTCGCTGGGACAGCATATCTAAGCAGCAAAACCAATAACAACAATCAACCCGGCAATGACTACAACAACACAAACAAACAAACAAAGCAATAAGAACTTTAAACAGAAACGCATTTTCCCAAGTTTTACATTTGACAACACTCAAGCTGCATGACACCTCCTCGCACTTTACAACACTGCGCATAGCTTGTCATCTCTCTCTCTCTCTTTCTTTCTTGCTATGTCTGCCTCTTACACTCTCTCTCACACACACACACACACGCACACTCACACACACACACACACACTCACACTCTCCTGCTTGGACTCACTCTCTGACTATTTAGCTCGCTCTCTTTGGCATCTTTGGAAAATGCGTTTCGTTTACTTCTTAACACACTCACACACTCTCACACACACTCACACATAAATACACACACACACACACACTCGGAACGGCTAACTGTTTTTACTACTGCTGTATGACACTTATATGATCTGAAAGGACATTAAATATATTGATATCGAGTTTAAAGAGCAATCTAGTCTTCTCATGCCTAGCTCAAGCCTGACTTCTCATGCCCAGCTCAAGCCTGACTTAACCTCAATTTCTGTTTGGTAAATGTTTGGAAAGACCTATTGCAGCTATTGCTAGAGGCAACTCCAACAGCTTGCCTAAACCAAATTGTAACAAGTAAGAAAATTCTAGTCGCTGGTGTCCGATTAGGAAATCCCCTGAATATACTCAGTTATGTATTTATTAACGAAGAAAAAATTTTAGCTTGTAAAATTATATAGTAAAAATATCAAACAAAATAGTATAACAAAAATCGAAATTGTATGAAATATAAATCAATCTAAATACAAAATTTGGAGACTTTAGCTCGAAAGATGTACGAGATATAATTTAAAAACTAGATTTCGACAAGGTTTTTAATCGATAACAGTAAAACGGGAAAAGTTATCGATTTTTTAAAAACAAACTTGATATGCGCGTGCTATACAGGAACCCACAAAAAAAAGTTCAAGTCTGTAGCTCTTATAGGTTCTCAGATCAACGCGTTCATACATACGGACAGACGGACAGACAGACAGACAGACAAACAGACAGACGGACAGGGCTAAATCGACTCAGCTCGTCTCCCTGATCAAGAATATATATATACTTTATGGGGTCTACACGCCCACTTCTGCCTGTTACATACATTTGGCAGTTTAACAAAACCATTATACCCCGATTTCTCATTTTCAATGGGTTCAGGGTGTAAAAACGATTCGATTTATCGCCTGCTTCAGGCCTCAAACCAGACCTAACCTCAATTTGTTTAGCTTTTTTGATAAATATCTCTAACTAGACATTGTATATATTGCCATTTCTTTCTTTTTGTGGTCAACAGCTGCACAGCTGAAGTGCAGCAATGGCTGAAACAATTCAAAGTTCAAGCTTCAAGTCAGATCTAACCTCAATCTTCTATTTTGTTTGATGATATCCTTATATGCATTAGTCACACTTCCAAGGACATTTCCAACTCATAGCTCAACTGCGCTTTAGACGCAGCCTCCACTTGTCGCTTGCTTCAAGCATCCAGTCTGACCTAACCTCAATTTGTTTAGCTCTTTTGATGATGATCTCTAACACGACATTGGATATATTGCCAGACGTTCGTTTTGTGGTCAACAGCTGCACAGCTGAAGTGCAGAAATGGCCAAAACAATTCAACTTGTTGCCAAAGTTCAAGCAGCAAGCATGACCTAACCTCAATTTGTTTCGCTTTTTTCTGTTCTTATGTGACTTTTTCATATTATTTATATATTTTTTTTTTTTTGGAGTAGTCGCTGTTTAAACAAATACCGCATGCACTGCAAATACGTTTTCAGCGAGCTACGTGCTGCCGCAAATGTTTTTCTTTGCCTGCTTCAGCAGCGACTCAAAGCGTAAACTCAATTTACGTGATCGAATTTCTTTCCTTTTCCCCAGCTCAAGAATTTGTATTTTTTGGTCATACCCTCAGCTCAGTGAAATGGGGAATTTTTGGGGTAGTTGCCATTTGGTGTAAGTGTTTGCAACAGATAGAAGAAAGCGTGGCGAGGTAAGTTCATAAAGTTCATATCGATATACAGCTGTGTTCATTAAAATAGTAGTGCCATAATATATGTATATAGGTATATACAATATGTATGTATATATGTGAATCTTCATACTTGTTTTAAATTGTGCGCAAAATATTCAGTTTATCATCAGATTTTGCTGACCAACATTTCAGTCGCACTACTATTTTTGTGATCACAGCTGTACATATGCCTGATCTGCTAGAGACTTTAGCTTAACTTTAGCTTAACTGAACTCATTGCCTATTTATCGATAAGGCTGGAAATTGTAGCTCGTTTGCTATAAGGGATAAGGGATAAGGGATAAGCTATAGAGGTATATCCCTGTATTGAACACATACACTGTGGATACTTCTGATTTTGAATAACCTTCTATTGCTAGATAGACTCTAAGGCAGATTATATTAGGAAACAAAGTCATTCATTTTGATTTCCCATACTGTATACATGAAAGTAGTTTGGGTATCTTCTAGTCGGACACTCCCGACTAAAGCACTTTTAGATGTTGTTTGTTTTTCTTGCCCTAGCACTTTAGGTGTAATCAGATTCACAGCTGCTTCGGTGCGGTTCTATCCACACACACACACACACACACACACACACACACACACACTCGCTCGCTCGCTCGCTTAGAGTTGCTGCCAAGGGTTGAACAACACTTTGATTGTAATCAGTTTTTGTCATCTGTGGGTATTAAAGTTGGTTTAGCTTAGTGCTTCATGGCATAAACATAAACGGAAATGGAAATTATTTGGAAAATTAAATTTGATTTTGAAATGACAAATACAGCGAAGCCTTTTATAGCCTGCACATATTCGAGTTGCGGCTGTGGCAATGTTGAGGCTTAGAGAAATGCCAATTGGAATTTGTATTCGATTTTTCTTTAAGTTGATTTCTATACCCTGTTGTTAATGTTAATGAAAGGGTATATTAGTTATGTGAACTTAACAATTGCAGGCGACGCCATCAAAGCAGACGAGTCAATGTCGAACTATAGAGTCTTATCAGTTGTATATTCGATATATAAAAAAAAACTTGAAATGAAAGAAGTTTAGCTCGTTTTTCCAACAATTCATATATACGAAATGATATCGATTTGACTCTGAAGAATACATTCTAGAGCTATGTATATCCTTCATATAAAGAATCTTTGTAGAGCTTTCAAGAATTGATCGTCGCTTCAGAGAAATCCAATTACCGGGTAGCTTATAGTCGTGCTGTTTTCGTGCAAGCAAGCACTCCAGCTGGTGGTTTTCCTTTTGTGTTTCATTTTGGGGCTTTCGTTTATTTACCTCATGCATCATTTGCCACACAATTGTGCGGGTGTTGCATGGACTCGGCAGCTATTGTTTTATTGTTTTGGCTTGTGTGGCAGTTGCTTTAACCCCAGCCCTTAACCCGTACAGCCACAGCGCCCCTCGCTCATCATGCTCTCTTCTTTTTTGGTCTTTTTTTGTTGGTCGTTAACGATTTTTATTGTATTTATTTTGCACTTCATGGACGAGCTGACTGGAAAGCAAATGGCTACTCAAAGCGTGCCACAGATTAAACGTGTGTGTGTGTGTGTGTGTAAACGTATTTGAAGAGCACTCCAGGGTAAACAGGCACAAACACAAACACAAACACTCACACGTTAACCGATAACTCGTTACTGACAGCGAGTACTCGTTACCTGCAGCTGGTTACTTGACCTGGACACAATGTCAACGTCGTAGCCTGTGAATCAATTGAACGTCTTATTAAAACGAACTTGTAAGCCAATTGAGTGATCAGTGAACGAACTGTGCGTGTTCTATTGAACAAGTTCTCAACAGTTCATGAACGAAACGTTCTTTTGAGCCACTCATTGAGTTGGGTCCATTGCGATGTGTGGCAACAGGTTTGATTCCCATTTGCAGCAACAAATTTAATCGGTTTCTCAACCTAAAGCACAGTTATACAATATATATATGTATGTGTTTGTGTGTGTGTGTGTGTGTCCCTCTCTGCTGGCTGTAATCACAGTTGGTTGTCCCAGTTGGTCGGGGACATTTCTCAGTGGCCTGGCTTTCGGGCTAATGAGCCATGAGTCAACAAAAAGCCAGCCAAACACGCTCAGCTCAGCATCCCAGGCTAAGTTCCCTCTATCCCTAACCCCTAACCCCTAACCCCTAACCCCTAACCCCTAACCCCTAACCTCTTACCTTCTGCCAAATCACAATTTTATGTTTCGCACCCTGCCCTGTGTGTGTGTGTGCTTAAATATTTATGGCATTTGCTTAAGTTGGACTAAAACCCAACGCGTCCCGCTTCACATTGCGTGCCATCCACCAGACATTGAGCAAATCAATCAATTTGGTTAGGCAAACCACCTGACTTACACCTCTGTCTCTGTCCCTCTGTGTGTGTGTGCCAAGTGGTATCTCACTTGACTTTAAAATGACATCGAGGCTCTGTCGTCTGTTACCTCTCTTCCTCTCCCTCTCTCCCTCTCTCTCATCCTCAATGTGTGTACGGCTGGGAAAACTGATAGCAGACGGATGCGGGCTTCTGGCTTCTGTGCCCATGTTGCGCCGGGAAAGCCTGAAGGAATGGGCTAAGTAAAGCGCCACGTTAAGTACACTGCAAGAAATGCTTAGGCATATTGACTCGAAGCTCATTGGCATGAGGAAAAGCTTGCTGATTACCGATAACGTACACATTACGATATCCTTATCGATAAATGTCTATTAACATTTCGTTTTCATGACAGACTATTCCGGAGGCTTACGTTCACTTATCAAGTCAGCTTTCGATGACTATTGATAACACACATTTGTACACCTTTGCGATATTGTTATCGATATATATACATATATTCAACTTTTCTGCTCTTAACATAGTATTCCGATTGCTTTAAGTTGTTTACTTGTTAACTCAACATTCAATGCCTATCGATAACACAAGTATTTAGTATTTATCTAAAGTTCAGCTCAGCAGTCGACATTATTAACCAGTCCTTTCGTTCTCTCATTATATTCCACACATATAGCCAAAGTAGTCAATAATTTCGCATTGCTACAAAGCGCACAATTAGTGGCAATGCGCTTTGCCTATCGATAACACATAGTTCTATCAAATCACTAATATACTTACTGTTTTACTATCAATCTATGCTATTATACTTTCATACGCTTGATTTGTGTTTGCCACTATATATTTCGATTACTTCAAGGCCAACAATTGATGCCTATCGATAACACACACAACATATCTAGCCAAGAAGATATGCTTATCAATCTCCTGTCGCTTATATAATACCATAGCGCTTCAAAGAGAATCAGTTCTTCGATAACTGACCTATCGATAACAAGCATTAGCTGTAGGCAACTAACTCAGCAATTCTCTCACTGCAGCCTAAGGCCCTGCTGAACAAGGCAATGACTCAAGCGCAGCGCAACAGATGTGCATAAATAAGAAATCTGTCGGAGCCACGACACAGGCGACACTCGGGTATGAACAGATGCACTTCATATTCTCTTCGATAGACAGCAAATTACGTAGTATAATGTTATTGCTTGAGCTTGATGCGTATTAAGATCATTTGAACTTAGTTCAAGAAATTGTTAAGGGTCAGTGGGCTGAGAGCGCCTATTGAAAGAGTTCGATGGGCAAATACCCTGTTTGTTAGATCAGTAACTGAATTATGGTTGTATAGTAAAATGTCGATAAATCGCTAGCGATTGCATTCTGCATAGGGAAAAGACTAGATCTATATATTCTAGATGAGCAGTTGGCATTATATGATAAAGTATTGCTAAATCGATAGGCAATGCAGACTATAATATATCTGCTGTCTATATAGCTCAGGCAACAATGAATATCGATAGGTCGTTATCAATATCGTTATAGTACCTTAAAGCAGTAGCTCGATGCGGCATCTGTTTGCCAGCTGGCAAACTTGAGTGAAGCAACTTGCTTTCACTAAATCTTAGCCTCTACACATAGACCCATTAAAGTTGTATCAAGTTTTCAGCTTAAAGAATTTCAAATGAAAGCCAAAAAAAAAACTCTGAGCTCAGGCTGAGCATGGCAAACAAACGAGTTAACTTTATATATATATAACTAAATATATACTATATATATTATGTATATATATATCTGTGTGTGTGTCTACTCCCTTGATGATTCAAGTAGTTGTTGTGCATGGCCATAGCGAGAAGGATATGCAGGCAATGTTCGTCCTGTTGACTTTAACAAAAATTTATGTTGTTTACTACGGCATAAGCATACAAGAGGCAGAACGACTGATGGCCCGGACGCTAAGCCAAATGGAGGCAAGCAGCTAGCACAGCAGGCGACAACAACACACACCAACACACACACACACACACACACACACACACACACACACACACACACACACATAGCAGAGTGTAAAGCCAATGCAGTGCGAGTGCAAATCGAAAGATATATTGAGCATTATTCTCGCATTTCAGCATTGGCCCAATCTCAATTCCAAATCAACTGGCTTGGGAATGGCGTCACTTGTCTTAGAGGGGGCGTGGCACTGCCCTTCAATTCGGCTACTGCTTTGTGTGTGTGTGTGTGTGTGTGTTGCATGTTGAATGACTTGCGGACCTACGCATCTGTGTGTGCATCTCTAATTAGCTAGTTGAGATTTGCGTGCGCCTTGAGGTAGGCAACAGTTTTTTCAAGTTTATTTTTTAATTTCCCTTTCATTTGCTCACAATATTTACATATATTTGTGTGAGCTATGATATTATTATTATTTTTATTTATTTATGATATTATTATTATTTTTATATATTTATGATATTATTTTTATTTTTAAATATTTATATTATTTTTATATATTTTTTTGTTCTATTTACTATGAAAGACTTTTGCACTTCATAGCCTTTGTCTGCTTTGCTATATTAATTTTGATCAAATTTATAGAGATTTCACCAGATATTTAATGAATTTTGAACGTAGTTAAATGCCTTTGAAAATCAAAAATAATTATTGTTTATTGTGCTGTTATCTGTGATCCACCTTCCAGACTCGCTCGCAAGAGACTGCCCTCAAAAAGTGTCTCGAATGTTGTGTTGCTTTCAGAAATGTTGCTCAATCATGAACATGTTATTGACAGCCAACTCCTGATGCCTTCAAGTGGACTGCAGGAGTACATTGAGGGATTTACGACCATTCCCAATGCCAAACCCAATTACAAGCCATTAAGATGCTATGTAAAAATTATAAATAAAAGGCGTTGCTCTTTGGAGCCACAGTCAGTGCAGCCCAATTCGTTGCAGCTCAGACAGCTGCTCCTTCGAGCCTCTCTCTGAGTGGTAAGCTGCTCAGAGTGAGTGCAACCACTCAGGTCATCAGGAGATGTTGTACTTATTTATTATTTATTTCTTCATGAATACATATCTCTTTTGTGCACTTCCAAGTAATCCTTATCAGTTATTAGACAAGTATATGCAACTTTGTCAAAGTTCAGCTGCTCCTGCAATACCTATGTCTTCATCTGCTCAATCGCAGGCTAAGGCCACAAGCGAGTCGCAAATCAATCATAAGCAAAGCATTAAGCTTGCATCAGCTGTGATCGACCCAGATCAACTTGCAGTTCACTTTGTAAACTATTATGGCGTAATTATAGTAATTCGCATTGCCTTGAAGTCGGTCGCAGTGCCGCCGTTCACGTAATTGAGAACATTCTATTAAATGTGCAAAGCCATTTTAATTTGAAACTTTCTTGCCCTGCCGCAGAAGCGAGCTGAGGCAACAGAAAAGAAAAGAAATGGAAAGGAAAGGAAAGAAAGAAATAAAGCAAGCGAATGGAATGTAGCAAGCAGCTGGCTGGGGCAGCGCACAGTGCACAGAGCGCGTACATGAGAATTGCGTAGAGGGGCACGCTGCCCGAGACTACCACAGCCTGTAGGTGGCTAGAGGTATAGAGCACCGGACCAGCAGCAAATTGCACAGCGGGCATAATAACGTCAAGCATAATAAAGCAATTTAATGCTCGAACAGGAACGCCGGCAACAATAACCAAGCGACTGCTAAAAGGGGCGGAACCAAAATTGAGGGAGGGGTCGCTGGGTGGGCTCTCGTAGGGTAGATAGAACAAACGAACACGCAGAGTAGGAGAACTTTGGGACAATTGATATTGGTAGCTCATGCATGAATTTCGACACGAATCGCCAAAGGAAACGTGGCTGGAAGCTGGAGGCGGTGGGTGGTGGGAGGGTGTTGGTTGGGGCAGGTTGGGGTTACACGGCACAGCCAAAGACGTTCATCATAGCCTGTCAAGTTCCGACAAATTCCATCTAAACCTTTCCACAATACGCACACACAAACATAGATATATATATATATATATATATATATAGAGAGAGAGAGAGAGATATTTATTGTGTATTTACTGTATACAGTGAAAACAGTTTAGAAATGTTTTTAAAGTGGGCAAATATCTAAGCAAAAAACTATTGACAAATTTATCAAAAAAATAAGCTAAATTTGAAATGATTTAGAATTTTTTATATTTTATTTGTATTTATATAAATATATTAAAATTTATTTTAAAAAAATATTAAGTTTATCACAAAACTTTGTAGTTCAACAATTCAGTCGCACTACTATTTCTATGACCACAGCTGTATATACCTATATATAGGTATCATATATATATATATATATATTTTCAGTTGTTTGTCCTTGGAGGACATAAAGGACGCTGTTAAGCAATGGCCAAATGAATGGATGTGCTTTGGCTATTGTTTGTGATTGTTGACGTTTCTATTGCAACAGTTGCATGTGCCCCATGCCCCATGCCCCATGCGCCATGCGCCATGTCCGTGTCACGCCCACTGCAGCCTAAGCCTTTAAGCCTGGGCAAAAAATATTTCGTTAGGCGACTTTGCGGACCATTTGGAAATCTGGCCACATTTGCTATTCCGTTTTCGTTGTTAGCCAAGCTGTTGCAGCATCAATTTGAGTGCGCAGAAACATGAATTCCTATTACAACAACAACAACAGCAACAACAACAACAACAACAGCAACAACAACAACTGCGAGGATTTTGTTATTTGAATTTGAATTTGCATTTGAGTTGGGAAGTCAATTAAAGTTTATAATTTGGCGCTTGCGTTATCCTTTTGGGTGTGTGCGTCGTGCGTCGTGAGTCGCCGAATATCCTGTGAGTCTCCTTCAAGTATTCACTGAGCAAATCACTCAACCAGCTACCCACTCCTCGCACAGTGCCTTGTGTGCGCAGCCAAATGGAAACCATGAAACGACATTCGCACACGCCGCTCGCTAGTGGCTGTGAAGCGAGGCAAGCGGCGCATCTAATGCGGAAGCTATCAACGCCGCCTCAGGCAGTGAGTCAGTCACTCACTCAGTCAGTCAGTCAGTCAGTCAGTCAGTCAGTCAGCCATCAGGCTGACGTGCTGCAGACATTTAACTATAATAAACGATATTTCCTTCATATGCTGACAGGTCTATGACTGCGAGTCTCTACCCGGCCGCGCCCAGCGCCCGCATGGACCTTTGCGAAACACTTTACATAATGCCCGCTTGGTCCAAGCTCCAACTGAAGTTCAGAGCCAAAGCAATAAGCTTAGGAATAGATACAAGTACAAATTGTATATATATATATAGATATACTATATATATATATATGAAGTATATATGACTGAGCTGACTCTTGGCTGACTGCCCATTCGCTATGCTCTATTCGCCTTTGACTTTTATTATTTTCTATGAAATTTTGCAATGTGAATGAATGCGAGCAGCAGCAGAAGAAGAAGAAGAAGAAGCGAGCTACAGTTGGCATACGCTATGACAGGCAGCGTGATATAAGGGAGCATAGATCAAGGCACAACCAAAGAGGCATCGAGTATAATGAGGAAAGAGCGAGCAGCAAGGCAAGCAGAAGAGAAGCTAAAATGAAAGAGAGCAAGAAGAGGGAATAAGCAAAGTGAGAGGATGAAAGATAAGTAAACACGGGAAGTGAGAAGTATGAAGCGAGCAAGAAGCAACAGCAGAAGGTAGAAGAAACAGAAGTGAGAAGCTAAGAAGAGAATATATGGTAGAAAGAGAGAAGCAACATTAAAAGGGAGAAAAGAACACAGACATATGAAGCGAGAAGCTAAGCAAGAAGCAAAGCGAGGAATGACAGAGAGAGAGAGAGTGAGAGAGAGAGGAAGTGAGAGAGAGAGAGGGAGAGAGAGAGAGAGAGAAATAGAGAGAGAAATAGAGAGAGAAAAAGAGAGAGAATTAGAGAGAGAGAGAGAGAGGGAGGGCGAGAGAGAGAGAGAGAGAGAAGCGATGTTAAGCTATAAATTACCATAAATTAAATAGAATCAATCGGCAATCGTATGCCGAATGTTCTCAGTGTAGAGAAGTTCGCTTCAATCCCTGGAACATTTGAAATGTGATTAACAGCCAAAGTTGGTCAAGTTGTAAATGACGTGGATGCCCGACCAAGGGCAGGGTATACGAGTATCTAGTTGCTAAAGGCCAGAACTAAGTGCCAAATAACAAAATCAAATGAATGTTCCGGCCCAACAGACAGGGAGAGTGAGAGAGAGAGAGAGAGTGTGAGAGAGAGGGAGAGTGTGTGTGTTTGTGGAGGGCAATGAGAGGTCAGTAGATAAAAAGCCAAGCGAAAGCAAATCAAATAAATTACATTAAAAGAAAAATATGTAATAAAATAAAAATGCCTCCGTCAAACACATAAACAAAGCGACAAAGAGAGGAGGCTGAGCGCGCTGCTCTGCATTAGAGAACAAAGCGCACAAAATGGACCAAAATGACCCAAACACAAAAGCCAAAAAGCACACACACACACACACACACACACACACACAGATGTCTATATATATGAATTGAATTGTTGTTACATCTTTTTCATCGCAGAAATTCATTTCATTCATTTTTATTAAGTGAGTTTTGCTTGTTGAACGCGGTCTGGCAACGCCAAAGCATTTAATGTGCGCATTAAGTTGGCTGCGCCTCAAGCCAACTTAAAGCTATGCATAGAGTCGAAAGTTATGGAATGAATTGCCATTCGAATCTCTCTCTCATGCTAAACTTAGCATGTGCTGCTGTGTTCATAAAAATAGTAGTGCGACTGAAATGTTCCATAAATACAGCTGTGTTCATAAAAATAGTAGTGCGACTGAAATGTTGGTCAGTCGCACTACTATTTTTATGAACACAGCTGTATAGCTGTTTATTTCTTTATGGATTTCGATAGGTTTCCCTGTTTTGACTAGAACTTCAACCAGCAAAGCTGAACATTTTGAATTTCTCTCTTCACTGGGCACTGCCTAAATGCAGTCGCAATGTTATTTTAGATTAAATTTAGTTGAACTACTGCCAATAACTATGTTTCAGCAGCTGTTTAAGTTATTAATTGAAGATGATCGATAATTAACCAGGATATTTAATTAACCTTTCCAATTGATAATCCATTTTTCCCAAGATTTACAGCAATTTCAATTCAAGTCTTTTAGTTCTTAAGCCAATAGCCACATAGACTGAATACAGCTGCCATAGCAATCAGAGTATTGAAGCAGACCTAGAAACCTACCTCACGCTTAAAGCACCGCCGTCACATCCAGGGCAACCATTTGAACTCAAACGCAATGGCATAGATGTAGCTGCAAAATAAAACCAGAAATAACGTAACATCACAAACTGTTTTGCCATTTTCACAATTTCTTTTCCTATTGCTACTAATTGCTCAGTCTATTGTATCACCTATGGTTTGTCATATCTGTTTGTCTGTCAGATTTAATCACTCAATATCAGTCTATTATTGTATTCGTTTTACTCCTTTCTATAGCCAATCAGACTTATAAACTGATCGACCCTGAGTACCAACTTAGATATATCCTCAATTCCTCATTGCATATAACGAAATATGCGCTACGAACTATGCCTAGACCATTCCGCCTTCAGACTACAAACTGAGTCGATCTAGTCAAGTTGGTCTGTCTGTCTCTCTGTTTATACGTATGAATCCAGCAATATCGTAAGCGGATTATAGATTTGGGATACTTCACATTTCAAATTTTAGTACATTCATTCTAAATATTCTCATATTTAATATATATCTGGAATGCTCATGCTCATTATGCAAAATTCCAGTAACTTCAAATATAACTGTTTTAGTTTCTTTTGGTAGCAACTGTACCCATTCGTAATCATTTCAAATACTTTTATGGATTTTCACAAATTTCCCAATCAATCACTCAAATTTCCTTTACTTTCTAGTATTTTCCTAATATTAAAAAATACTTAAAGTATTTTTTAGTATTTAGTTTGAGTGCGAAAAGAAAAGGAAAATAGATATGAAATTACTCACATTAAGTTGGCTGCGCCTGAGCACAGCCAACTGCTAATTGGTCCAAGACCAAAAAGTTTATTAAGCATTTAATTAGAGCATTAAGTTGGCTGCGCCTCAGCACCTGCCAGCTGCCGCCTGCCGCCTGCCGCCTGCCACCTGTGAGCTGGACACGAAGTCCAATAGCTATAAAACCGCGATTTAAACCAACTAATTAGTTCATTAGGCTGGCACACATCGGGCATGTGGATGATGTGAAACATGTTTAATGCACTGCCAAAAAAAGAGAAAAAAAAGCAATTTCGTAACTTAACAACGCGAGCCAGAGCAAAGCCCATAAAAAGGCCAAGTTCAATGCTGAAGCTGAACATTTGCGGAAATCTCCATAAAATTACATATTTTATATACTTTGCTCTCGCTTTAAGTCGACGGCTTAAGGTTGCGACCAGAGTTTAGGCCAAATATTATTGTTTTTTTTTTTGTGTTCAACGAGCCTTGTTCCTAATGGTCCAATAACATAACTGCAAAACCATAAAACACTTGCCAAAAATATGAAAACAGAGCATGAAATAAGCAAGCTGCATCCGCAAACAAATTCCATCAAACTTTGCCCAATTTCTGTTTCAAATCAAAATCTAAATAAATAAGCAAAAGAAAACAAAACAAAACAAAAAAAACTTTTGTTTCACATGAAATACGCCCCCTCCCCCCTCCTCCCCTCCCTGTACAGACTTCTGCACAGGTTAAGCTTTATTGTGCGTTCTGGCTGAGTCATGCTCGAGTCCATTGTGGAGCAATCGTGTTGCTTCAGCTTCGCATCCATTGTTATGTCCAACGCTTCAATGGGGCTCAATTGAACGGCCTGCCATAACCAATCATAGCCAACCCCCCCACACACACACTCCCTCTCCCACTCCCTTCGTTCCTGCCACGCTGCGTGAGCTGAGCGCGCCCATAAGTAGGCTATGGAGAGTGTTTCGTTTCTTTGTCCTTGAGACGGCATTTGGCTAAGTCGCATAATCCAGAGATGCCCCACGCCCAAGGCTCAAAGCACCGAGTCGCGGCCACATTTACCTGCATGCTACTTAACCTCGCACACACAGAGAAAGAGAGAGAGAGAGAGAGATTGAGAAAGAGAGGGAGAGCAAGAGGGAAACAACGGGTCTGACATTGGCGGCAAGTAGCTTAAATCCTTTACATTATCCTTTACGTTATCCCACATGTAACTGTTTCTAAGCGTGCCTAAGAACCAAGTCCATCCAACACTCTGTCTCTGTCTCTGTCTCCATCTCTGTCTGTGTGTGAGTGAGGCGCACTTAAACTCGTGCAAATTAAGAGCAAATTTCCCAAAGCTGAAGAACAACAACTGGAAATGTCCTGGAAACTGAGTCAATGCGCTGCGCCGACTACGCAATGCGCTGTCCTGCAGCATGAGCAGCAAACAGAAAACATGTATTTAAATATATTAAAATTTAAAATAAATTAAAAAAAAAAATCTTTAAATTATATTAAAAAATTAAACTTTAAAAATAAATAAATTAAATTAATTTACATTTCATATGTATTTAAAAATATGAAATTTTAAAATAAATTTTAAAAATATTTAAGTTAAATTAAAAAATTAAATTTAATTAATTTACATTTCATATGTATTTAAAAATAATTTTATAATTAAATCAAAAAATTTTACAAATTATATACGAGACTAAAATTAGCAAAGTTAATAAATAACTAAGCAAATGAATTAGATTTAGAACTTGGTTTTTTTTAAATTTTTTATTTATTTATTTATTAAATGTTAACTAGTTCCATTACTAGTTCAGAACTAGTTCAAGAAATTGATTATGTTTTACCAAAAGCTTTTGAGGTGCTAAAACGAAATCTGAAATTGAGACAGATAGAAAGGAAGCTGTAGAAAAGTTAGTTTCCAGCAAAAAACAAATAATAATAAAAAAAATATTTAAAATATATATATATATATATATATATATATATATATATATATATATATATATATATATATATATATATATATATATATATATATAATATCGTAGAATTAGTCTAGCTTGCCCACTGTACAAGTGCCTCATTTTCTCTATGGCGTTTTGTGTGAATGCTGAGAGCAAGAGAAGGGCTCTGTAAGAAGGGCTGTGTAAGCTCGGCTCGTAAGCCACTCACTGAATAAGAGCAACAGAGATGGCGATAGATACACCGAATTGTGAGTTCAGAGAGAACTGTTTGTCGACAGTCCAAGTACCGTTACGAAAGCGAAGCGAACTTGTTGGGCAAACAGCGATTTGCAATGCCTACAGCTGTGGTCATGAAAATAGTAGTGCGACTGAGTACTAAATGTGGGAAAACATAATATTTTGAAAATAATTTGAAACGAATATTAAAAGAAACATATTTTTTATTATTAAAGATGTTTTTTTTATAAACTTTAGACATGTGCACTTCAGGGCTTGTGAAAGAAAACTGAACTAAAAATTTAGTCGTTCATGAAAATAGTAGTGGCTATTAAAAATAATAAAAAAAATAAAAATAAAAAAAAAAACAATTAGACATTAGTCTAACTTCATTTATGTTTTACACAAATTTTTTGTTGCAAAATAATATGTTTATCAGCAAATTTTGTTGTTCACAACATTTAAGTCGCACTACTATTTTGATGAACACAGCTGTAAGAAATCATTTGATATTTTGATAAACTATACCAAAAGAGCTCTTAACTCTTAAGGCTCAGCAACATGAGCAAGCGACTGCGTATGCCGCAAGTGAACAGCGTCTACACTACACTTTCCAACACTGGAAGGCGAGAGAGCGCAGAGCAAATTGCCCAACACTTTGATTGTGAGCGCCAAATTGTAATTCGAAATAGATTTTACAGTTGCTAACGGTCATTTGGTGTTTCAGATTTAACAAAATGGCGGACTCTGGCCGACATCGAGCCGAATGATTCAATCAACTGCGAAAACTGTTCAATTTGTAGAATTCGATATGCGAACCCCCACCAGTTTGTCAGCTCGTCAGCTCGTCAGTTTGTCCAGAGTTGGAGCTAATTGAATGTGAAGCACAGCGTTAGTGGCACTACTTGACTACCCAGGGGTATTACCGCTGCAGGCGTATCCTTGCAGCGCAGCTCGAGTTGCGACAATGTAATTAATTGTGCATTTGCAGGCTTATGGACGAGCTGCATTGTTGCAACTGTTGCATGCACCATATAGACTGGACGCACAACTCTGTGCGCTGTGTGTGCAGCTGCAGCTGGTTATAAATAATGCACATTGAGGTTAGGTTCAAATTAAGTTAGGTTAGTTTCGAATTCCCAGCTCAGGGCTGCACGTAAATTGCAGGTTTTTCTCGTTTTGCATGAAAAGTTGTTTGCTGATGTTGCTGTTGCTGTTGCTGTTGCTGTTGCTGTTGCTGTTGCTGTTGCTGTTGCTGTTGTTGTTGTTAAATTCTCATTCATTATAAACAGAGGAATTCAAGGACGCTGGCAGATGCCAGAGCTGCCATGCCAGCAGTTTCTTTGTATCCAGAATATTACGCATTCCCGGAAACTGAACGCTCTAATTAGACGCCCAAGTTATCACAAACAGTTACGAGTTTCATCACTCAGCGCTCTGTTAGCCAACAAAAAGCCGTAGCAACTGCAACTACAACTGCATAGCAACTGCAACTGCAACTGCAACTGCAACTGCGCTAAATAGCAGCAGAAAACAATGTAAAAGTCGACAGACAAAATCATATGTGACTTTAAGCAGACGCCAGAGTAAGCGACCTGCTTAGATACCCTGTAGGAAGAGCGCAATGATTCGTTAAGTCTTTCATTTAAAGCCAATATGTCGAAGCTGCAAGGGAACCAGTTCTTAGCGAGAATTCCACAGCTGCAAGTGAACTAGTTCACATTAAGAATAACAATAACAAATTCAAATGGAACCAGTTCACAGTAACAATTCTAATTAATAATCAAATGGAACTAGTTCGAATTCAAATGCAATTAGTTCGCAATAAGAATTTAAGTTGGCAAATAAAATGGAATTAGTTCTAATTGCTAATTGAAATGGAACCAGTTTGTAGTAAGAAGTTTAATTGGCAAATATAATGGAACTAGCTCTAATTCAAATTGAACCAGTTCGCGGCAAGAAGTGCAAATATTCATTCAAATGGAACTAATTCGTCGCAAGAATTATAATTACTTATTGTGATTGAACTAGTTCGCGGCAAGAATTGCAACTATTAATTGAAATGGAACTGGATCGTAGTAGAAATTTTAATTATTTAATCAAATGGAACTAGTTCTAATTCAAATTAAACCAGTTCGTCGCAAGAAATGCAATTAATTATTGAAATGGAACTAGTTCGTAGCAAGAATTGCACTTACTAATTCAAATGGAACCAGTTCGAAGTTTAGTTAGCAAATAAAATGGAACAAGTTCTAATTACTAATTGAAATGGAGGCAGTTCGTAGTTAGACGTTTAATTGGCAAATATAATGGAACTAGTTCGAATTCAAATTGAACCAGTTCGCGGCAAGAATGGCACTTACTAATTGAAATGGAACCAGTTCATAGGAAGAATTGTTTAATCAAATGGAGCTAGTTCCAATTCAAATGGAACCAGCTCGCAGCAAAAATTGAAATGGAACCAGTTGCTCACAAAACTAATAGATGTTGAACGATGCCAAAATCAAACTATAACAATAAAAAAATTATATTTTTGGCTTTATTATATATTTTTTTTTTTTGTTATTTTTTTATATTTTTTACATATTTATTTATATATTGTATATTTCACAATATGCAGCAAAGCGCAGCAAATTACGTTCCTAGTCGGATATAGCTGCATGCGCATGCAACTGTTTGATGAAAACTGATTATAGAGAGTAAAATGAAAAACACGCGGCACAACTGCAACAAGCAGAAATTCAATTTGATTTCGTAGGGTTTGCCTTTTTATCCAGCATATGCACACACACACACACTCACACACACACATACATACTCACACACACACACTCTCTCTCTACATATTGTTGCACTTTTAATTGGAACTTTTAGTGGATGAGTCTTTTCACAGTAGCTTAAATTTTTAGCACTTCGATGCAGCAAGAGCCTAATTACGAACTGTCGCCGTCTCGCTCTCGCACTTGTTGAGCTCTGTCTGAACGATATTTTTGGCTGAGCAAGTGCAAGCGCAAGCAGGCAGTGTGAGTGGCAGAGGGAGCAGGAGGGGGAGCGGGAGAGGTAGAGTCATGCAGACAAAGTACTTAAAAAAGTAGCGCCACTTTAAGCAGCAACTGCAACAGTTTAACTGTTTATGTTCTGTCTCTCTCACTCTCTTACAGCAACTCTTCAGCTGTGCACTGCACAGTGGCATCAAAAGCTAACATTGCTGACATACTTAAAGAACTGATGGAATTTAAATTGAAATTTAGAAATTCAAACAAAATAAATATTTTAAAAATTTATATTTCAAACGAAAACAATATTTTATAAATTTATATATCAAACAAAATAAATATTTAAAAAATTTATATTTCAAACAAAATAAATATATGAAAAATTTCTTTTTTTTGCCATAAAAATGCCCACAACTGGCCCATAGTACAAACTCTCTGATGAAAGTCTATTGCTGTATATAATGTTTACTTATTACTGTTGTTGCTTTTAATATGTATTTTGTTTGTTTTTTAAATGCAATTTATTGTTAACGAACAATGGAACTTATGGCAGCCCAAATGAATCAATAACCAAACAACAAAAGAACCAAAGAGCAGCGGAACTGACTCAGGCGGCGCTTTATGAGTGAAGCGAACGAGTGAACGACTGAACGAGTGAACGAGGGAACGAGTGAACGACTCGACTAACTCCTTTAATTGAGCTGCGATGAGCAACTAAATGTAGCATACTTTTTTGGGGCCAGCAGCTCAAGTTCAGGCCGTGATGTGATTGTATCTGTATGTGTGTGTGTCTGTGTGTGTTTGTGTGTGTGCATATGGCACAGCGCAGACATCAACACAAAAAACCTTTCAAAAATCTAGTGCGTTCATTCGTTTGCTGCACACATTTCAATTTCCGCTTCATTTACGCCTTCCTTTTCATGCGTGTGTGTGTCGCTCTTCCTCTCTTCCTCTTCCCCTACCTCTTCACTGTGCTTTCAGCACATCTGCACTCAGCCATTCACACAGCAATACCAATACACACACACACACACACACACACACATGTATCTATATTTAAACACGCTCATTCGCTCATTGAAATTGAAGAGTCTTCAGTCGCGCAGCATTCAGCTTTTGCGCTGCAGCATTGAAGCACACTTCAATCAAATTTTGTAAATTTTTTAGCATTTTCAATATTCAAATTATATTTGCAGCCGATCATGTGGAAATCAAAAATACAGTTTTAGAATCACTTTGCAGTTTGATTTCAGTTTTTGCACAAACAAATTTATATATCAAGCAATTTCAATTGGAAAAGTATTTTAACTTCAAAAAAAGAAAAGAAAAAACGCCATTTTGTGGTTCATGCATATGCTGCAATTTTATAGCAGCTAAGACACGCATACGGCGAATTGGCAAATACCAGTAAATTGTGTACTAAAAATACGCAACAAATTCAGCGCAGACACAAACCAAACCAAACAGCTCAGACGCCAACCAGCCAGTATTTTAAGCGACTTGGAAGGGAAATAAATAAATAAAGGCAGCGCCAGTATAAGAGTGAAAGGAAAAGGAAATAATTAAATATACCTGTTTTTTATAGAAAATATAAGGATAAAAGAAGAGAGCAAACACCGTTAGCTGAACAATCATTAAGGTATGTATTTTGTTGTTGTTGTTGTTGTTGTTTTGTTTTTCTTATTAAATTTATCGCATCGTTTGACATAAAAATTAAAAAAAAAAAAAACAAACAGTAACGTTATGTAATTGCTAACAACTGACTAACGGTTTGTTTTACTGTTATACTTCATCATTTTGATTCAACCTCATTCTACTTCTCATGTTTTCGGTTTTGGCTGCTTACAAATACAGGCTTAATAATTAACGGTAAAGTCCTCTGCTTAACGACTACGTACAAACTTGCATTTACAGCTATAAGAACATTGGGTGTGTAAACATACACATATAAAAAACATGCAGACATGCGTGCAAACATACATATATGTTCATGCACAGTCCAAAAATCGGCTTAAGTACACCAATTTGCTATGCCCATAGAGATTAACATAACCTCACTTAAACATATGCTTAACACTAAGTGGGAAGGGCGCGGGACGGGGGACGGGCGACGGGCAACGGGAACATGGGACTAAAACTTAAAAATAAAAATAAAACTATATATATACATATATATATATGTGTGTGTGTGAGTTTACAAACAAAAATTAAACAAAAACTAAAAAATATAAAATAAAAAATAAAAAAAAAATATTTATAAAGAATATGGCTTAGATGGCTGGGATTCGGATTCGGATTGAGGCTAGGGGTTGGGGTGTTGGGGGCTGGGGGGTGGCGCGTTTTTGCACTTGGTCCTTAGGCAGCAGGCAGCGGGGTGGCGGGTCGCGGGTGGCGGGTGGCGGGTGACGGGTGGCGGGTGGCGGTTAGCGTTGGCTGTGCCAAACTCCACGCATTAGAAACGCTGCGGCAAGAGCTCGCTCTTCACGCCCCTTATCGAGTGCTTCTTCTTGCGGTGCGTGGACAGATTGCAGGACTGCTTGAAGGAGGCGCTGCACATATCACAGTTGAAACGCCGCTCCTTGCTGTGCACCACCCGATGCAGCTCCATGCGCGACTTGTACTTGAATTTTAGGCCGCAGGTGCCATAGTCGCAGATATACCAGCGCTCCCCGTCGTCCGACGAGACGGCGCTGCTCGCACTGGCCGTTGTGCTATTCGAGTCCTTCGGCAGCAGCTCCTGGCCGCCGGCCAGCAGGGGCATGCACGACTGCTGCAGCACCACAGCGGCGGCGGCGGCGGCAGCGGCAGCAGCTGCATTCGCATTGGCATTGGCATTGGCATTGGCATTGACATTGGCATTCATATTGAGATTAGCGCCGCCCATCACTGGGACGACCAGTGCGGCATGTGATAGGGGCGGTGGCGGCGGTGGCGTGCCTGTTCCTGTTATTGTTGTGCTCGTTGTTGTTGTCGCTGTGCCCGCATTCACGAAGCAGGACGTTGATGGCGTCGGCGGCGGCGGCGGTGCCACGGGCACTGGCAGCGACACCGACACCGGCGCCACCTGTGACAGATGATAAATTGTGGTGTTTGCGTTGTTCCCTGCTGCTGCTGCTGCCGCGGCTGCTGCCACCTGCATCTCCGGCGGCAGGCTTAGGCTGCTGGGCTCCACTTTGATGTCGATGCTGCTGCCGCCACCTCCGCCGCCACTGCTACTGCTGCTGCGTGCGCTGTGCTCGCCAGCGGCAGCAACTGCCACAGCATGCAGCTCCGCCAGATCCTTGGCAGCATCCCGCTGCTGCTGCTGGTGTTGTTGTTGCTGTTGTTGTTGATGTTGATGCTGTTGTAGCTGCATCTGTTGCTGCTGATGCTGCTGCTGTTGCTGTTGCTGCTCCTGCTCCTGCTCCTCCTCGCTGTACTTGGGACAGTGATACAAGGCCAGCGGCATGGGCATGCTCGTTGGCAACGCTGTTGAGCCACTCGTTGCAGCCGCCTCCACATCCGTCATGCAATAGCCTGAGCTGCGCCCGTGCTCCTGTTTACACAAAACACCAGAAAAACACACAAAACACAAGACACATGAAAACAAACATTTTGGGCGCCAAAATAGCAATGCACGCGCATGTCAATATTGGGGGATCGGTGCGCTGCTGGCACTGGCGCTTACCTTGACAAGGCCGTGCAGGAAATTGTGCTCATCTTGGATGTGCTTCCAGAAGGCGTCCTGTGTTTGCAGCTCCTCCTGGCATGTGTGGCAGACGATCCAGAAGCTGTCGCCCGATAGGCAGAACTCACCGAGCTTTGTATAAATCTTATTGTTCTTGCTGAGAATGCGCGGAAAGCCCATTGCGTTGACGTTGTTTGGCGACGCCTTGGGGCCGTGCGTTGCGTTTTCTTTTTTATTATTAGTATTTATATGAATGTTTTGTTGGCTGGCCGCAGAACAGGGTTGCATTTGCCAAGCTGTGCATTGCATGGCGATGTATCGATATATGTATCGATATAAGGACGCATGCTTTGCAACTCATGGACTGCGTTGCCACCTAAGACAAATTCTAGAAAGCGCGCCAAACCCTTAAATTGAATAAACACGTTAGATATGTATTTTTTTTTTAGCATTTCTTGTTTTTCTTTTAAATTTATTTTGCTTAAATTTTCTGCAAGTTCATTTAGTAAATTGTATTTTTTGTTGGTCTTGAAATAAAAGTAATAAACAGGAAAAAAAAATAATATGTATATATATATATATATTTGTAAGTATATATATATAGTGTTTTATAAATACTTTGACGGCTTCAACTAACAATAAAAATATATAAATGTTTATATATATATAGAGATATATATACGTGTGTGTGTGTGTGTGTGAGTGTGGGTGTGTGTGTGTAGTATAAAACTGAAACGAAAGTTGAAATCTCTTAAAATTCATATTTACCCCCAAATCTAATTTAATAACAGCACAAAAAATATACATATGTCTAGTATATATAGTATATATACTATATATCTAGTTAGAATAAAAAAAATGTTTAATACAAATAAATATGTTTAGCTTGTTCTTTGCCAAATAATCCATAAAACGGATATTATTCATATAACTTATTACACATATACATATGTATATATATATATATTTATATACATATATATATATATATATATTTATATACTATATACATATACATATATTTATATATGTATATATGTCGATACATGTGCACATATATATATGTATATACACACATACATTGTATAACATAAGCAATATTATTTTTTTATGTTTTTAACATATATACTTTTTTGTGTATTCTTTCTTTTCGTTTTGTTCTTTGTCTCTTTGTGTGTGTATGTGTGTGTGTGTGTATGTGTGTGTGTGTGTTTTATAATAAATTTTAAGACTTGGATATTGTTAATTTACAAAGTACATAAGTAGTTGTTTGTTGCTTATATGGAACATATTTTAACATTGTTTGTGACGATGAGAACTCGACACAAACTGCATATGAATTTCTTTATAGTACAATTTTAATTATTTTTTTTCTTCTTTTGTTTTGTTTTTGTTTGTTTTTTATCTTTGTTTACGAGTAGTTTTTGCAAGAAATTGAATTTCTTGCTTAGAATTAAATATTAATGACTTTATATAATTTATTTATGCGTAAACATATGAAAAATGAATTTAATTTATAAACTATGCAGTCGGTAAATGTTTTTTGTTTTTTGTTTTTCAGTAAATGTTTTTTTAATTAATATTATTATTATTATTATATATATATTTGTTGTTGTTTTTGCTATTACGAGCGGACAGCGCGCGCGCGTATTGAAAACCGAAGCGAACTTTTCAATGTGTGTGTGTGTGTGTGTGTGTGTGTGTGTGTTGACCTTGAAGAATGCTAACGTTATTTTGTTTTCGTTTGTCTTGTTTAAGTTGTGGCTTTAATGTAATCAGTTCTTTGAGTTCTCAGTTTGAAATTTGTTTTTGTTTGTTTCTCTCTTTTAACAAACGAAATTGCAAAATTAACGATAGTTTGTTTGGTTTCAGTGTTGGCGCTGTCATCGATATACATATATATATATATTTAGATATATTTACTTCGCTTCATGTAACTATCGATAAACAATTTTGTTTTTTTTCTTTTCTTTTTTTTTTGTAATTTTTGCGGCATATTATGCCCAGAAAATTAGTTAACCTACTTACAAGCTACCAAAAAAAAAAAAAAAAAATTGGAAAAAAATATTTGATTGTAATATCGAAACAAATTAATAAATAAACTTAGGCATAGACTATAAATGTACATGGTATCTATCATATGCGTGCGTGCCCGTGCCCGTGCCTTTGACTGTGCCTGTGCCGCGTGTCCTTTCAGAAGGCGTCGCCAGCATACCAGGGATGCACCCAGGGCGCCGACGGCGGCGGCGTGGGCGGATAGATCGTCGGCGATGGCTGGCCGTGCGCATGATGATGCGCTGCCGCTGCTGCTGCCGCTGCCGCTGCATTCATATGATGATAGGGCGCCGAGAAGGCGCCATAGTAGGAGGCCGCTGCCAATGCTGCGGCAGCTGCCGTTGGCGATGCCGCCGTCGACGACGAGTGCGTGGACGAGGCCGGCGACAAGCTGGCAATGCCAGCGGCACAAATGCTATGCCGCCGATGCATGATCGCCTGCCGCTGTTGACGCTCTGCGGCGGCGGCAGCTGCCACAGCCGCAACACGCGTGCTGGCCGCCTCCAGTGGTGCAGCACGACGAGCGCGCTGTTGTTGTTGTTGCTGCTGCTGCTGTTGCAACTGTTGCTGTTGCTGTTGCTGTTGTTGTTGCTGTTGCTGTTGCTGTTGTTGTTGCTGTTGCTGTTGTTGCTGCTGTTGCTGTTGCTGCTGCTGCTGCAACTGTTGCTGATGACGGCTAGCTGCCAAATCCTGCTGATGCGTGCCCAAACTCCAGTCGAAGGCGCTGCTGCGACGCGCCTCGTGCTGTGCAGCAGCAGGTGCGCCGCTCAGCGGCGGACTTAGCATGTTAGCTGCTGCCTTGCCATAGAGCGTGGACAAATAGGCGTGCTCCGCCTCGGCCATTTGCTGAGCAGCGGTACGATTGCTTTTGCTGCTGCTGCTGGTGGTGCTGCTGGTGGCGCTGCTGCTGCCGTTGGTGTTGCCGCTGTTGGCGTGTTGTCGCTTCTTTAGCTGGCGCTGTTGCTCCTGTTGCTGGCGTGTTGTTGCTGCTGCTGCTGCTGCTGCTGCGGCGGCAGCAGCTGCTGATGCTGTTGGTTGTGTTGCACGCAGCTCTATTGGCGGCGGGTGCGGGCGGTGCGTTTGTTGGTTGTGGGAGTACAACATTTCGTATGTGTTGCTGCTGTGTGTTGCTGTTTGTTGATAGTGTTGCTGTTGTTGTTTTTGTTGCTGATGCTGATGCTGATGCTGATGTTGCTGATGCTGAAGTTGCTGATGTTGCTGATGTTGTTGTTGTTGTTGTTGTGGTGGTGCTGGCGGCGGTGCCAAATGAGCCATGTGATGAGATGCGGGTATTGTCCTATGTTGTTTGTCTGTAGCTGTCTTTGTTGTTGTTGTCATTATGTTACTGTTGTCTGTGGCTGATGATGTTGCTGCTGCTGCTGTTGTTACTGTTGCTGTTGCTATTGGTGTTGCTGTCGGTGTTTGTGTTGATGTTGGCAAATGTTGTGCTCCCCAGCTTAATTCCTAGCTTGTGCGTGTGCGCTTCGACGGCGGCTGTTCCGATTGGCGTGTCATGAATGTCAACTGCGTCATGTACTTAATGATGTCGCGCACCTGCACCAGCGGCATATTCTCATTGTAGGAACGATCGTGTTCCATCAGTATTTGCACCTGTCGCCTATGTTGAAGAGGGAGGCAAAGACAAAGAGAGAGAGAGAGAGATTGTAAGTTGTGCAATTAGTAATTGTTTGATTCTAGTTGCTATTACACTTATTATCATTCTTTCGTATTCTCTCATTCACTCGCTACTTCTACTCGCTACTCTCAGAAGCTATAAACATACATACTTATATATCCTGGGCATACTACTACTAATACCGCTACTTTCATAGGCAATATTAATACATACTTTTATATCCCAGCGCAATTGCATACCCCAACTAAACTATCTTGCTGCAGTCATGTGCTAAATTTACTCGCTGCATTTACTCGCTATTTTCAGTAGCTATATATATGCATGATTATATATTCTGGCATACTTCTCTATACCCTAACCAACTAACCACTCGCCAACAGTTAATCATTACAATCACTCGCTACTTCTACTCGCTGGTTTTACAAACCACTCGTACCCTCAATGTTCCTAATATCTAAGTAGACTTGCTCTTATTCTCTTTAATATATGAATCGTCTTCATCGCTGCAGCTATTCATTACTTTTGCTCTACTCCGTTTATTCATTAGTTATTATAATGAGCTCTCGCTGATATTTTCTCTCGTCTGTAACATTCACTCGCTACTTCTACTCGCTGCATGCACTAACTACTTTCAGACGTTATATAGATACGTATATACCCTAACTATTACTCGCTACTTTTACTCGCTGCTTTTATTCGCTGCTTTTACTCGCTGCTTTTACTCGCTACTATCATAGATATATCTATAGAGTATTTTGTGCCTTGGCCACTTACCGATTCGCCTTGTAGAGCTCGACACCGAGCGCCTCAATCAGACGCTTGCAGTGATCCAGTGCGACAGTGGGAAAGAAGTTCTTCTGGAACTCGGTGAGGGTCATCAGCTGCTCGGATTCATTGTAGGCCTTCATGTTGATGCAGGGCACCACATGCTTGTCGACGGACACCTTGCGCACCTTGTACGGCGTCGGATTCATGTTGCTGGTCTGTATCTCCGGTATGACGGACAAGCGATGTGCCCCATCGCCGGACGCACTGGCGCAGGCAGCGGCCGCCAGTGCCGCATGCCTTTGCAGGTGCATCGAGGCGCTGTTGGCGCTCGAATTGCTATTGCCGCCAGACGAGCTGCCGCCATTTGAGGCAGATGAGCTGCCACCGCCACCGCCACCGCTGCCACTGCCACTGTGTCCGCCATTCTGCTGCAGATGCTGGGCATGATGAGCCAGTGCGGCGGACATGCGCTGATGCTGAGCCGCAGCCTGTTGCTGTTGCTGCTGCTGCTGCTGCTGCTGTTGCTGCTGCTGCTGTTGCTGCACGGCTGCGGCGGCCTGCTGCTGTTGCTGATGGAATGTTGAGGCAGCGAGCGACCTTCGGGATGAAGACAAATCGATAACATCAGTGGGTGTTGTGCTGGGCGTGATTGTGGTGCTGGCAATGCCAATATCCAAGTGGCAATTGCCACCACCACCACCAACACTACCGATACTAAATGGCTGATGACTGTGTGACTGACGACCGTAACCGCTAATTAATTGTTGCTGTTGTTGTTGTTGTTGTTGTTTATGACGCGCACCACCCCCACTGCCACCCCCACCACCGACATTGCCGCCGCCACTGCCGGCCAGCGACAATATGGCCAATGGCAATGCGTTGGCTTTCGTTGAGCATATCACACTCTTTTGCCGTGCCCCACCAGCACCACCGTTAACACAATTGTTGCTGCCGCCACCACCACCACCGCTGTGACTGTGACTGTGGCTGTGACTGTGACTGTTGCCCAGCGGCGAGGCAGCCGTTGTGGATGCACTCGAGCTGGAGCACGAACTGGACGGCGAGTGCAGAAAGTGTCCAGGCAACTGTGGTGTGATGGTCACATTGGGGTTCGATGCCAGCGACAAGGTGGTCACATTAGCACCCCCAATCGCTGGCGACATGGGTGGCGAGATGTACGCGTTTAGTGGATGTGAATTATTATTATTACTATTGCTATTATTGCTATTATTATTATTGTTGTTGCTGTTGTTGTTCGCATTGGTCTGTATGGAGGTGGAGAGATCTGGATTGGCTATCACCTTGTGTATGACGGCTCGCATCTCGTCCGTCATATTAAATTTCTTCTCGAAATCCTCCAACGCTTGCGTGGAGTTCAAAGGTATTGTGGTGACACCACCAGCACCACCTGCACGCTGCTTTCTGCCCGTTGGTGGTGCTGGCTGCTGTTGTTGTTGTTGCTGCTGCAGCAGCTGT